>JAPEVW010000161.1:222500-377000 GCA_027921565.1 Artemia sinica
TGATCTTATAAACCCAGTGGGCCTAGAATTTTGGAAGAGGGTTCATTCTAACGGAAATGAGAAGTTCTAGTGCTCTTTTTATTTGACCAAAAATTGGAGGGCAACTAGGCCCCCTCCCACGCCACTTTTTCCCCAAAATTGTCCGATCAAACTTTTGAGATAGCTATTTTCTTCAGCATAGTTAAAAGGCCCAATAGCTATGTCTTTGGAGATAACATGACCCCCTCCCCCCACAGTCCCCTGGGGAAAGGTCTTTAAGTTACAAATTTGTCCATTGTTTACGTATAGTATTTGTTATTGGGAAGTATGCATAAATTTTTCAGGTGGGGAGGGGAGGACGAATTTTCTGATTTTGCACGGGGAGAATTTTCCATGGAGAGCCAGGTTTCCAGGGGGCGAACTTTTCAGAGGAAATTTTACACTGGGGGAATTTGCCAGAATTCATATACGAAATTTTTTTATATGTCTTGCTTTCTCTTTACCGATTCAATTTTACGCATGGATGGAGATGTTAAGGGCATTTGTCAGGGGTAGATTTTCACCATCAGGATTGAATTGTCCAGAGGATATTCCCATGTGGAGGGGGATTTTTCCGTGGAGGTGGAGCCTGATGTCTTTTTTTCAACTGAAAGTAAGGAGCAACATTAAAACTTAAAACGAACAGAAATTATTACGTATATGAGGGGGTTGCCCCCCCTCCTCAACACTCCGCTCTTTGCGCTAAAGTTTAAATTTTGTCCCAATTCTTTAAAAACGACTCCTGTAACGCAAGGGTTGTTTAATTATAACAATAAGTAACTTTTTTTTAAAGTGCCGAAAAAATTTAGCGTGAAGAGTGAGGTGTTGAGGAGGGGGCAACCCCCCTCACATACGGTACGTAGTAATTTCTGTTCGTTTTAAGTTTTAATGTTGCTCCTAACTTTCAGTTGAAAAAACTTATTTTTCTTATTTAATAAAATAATAAAGGATCATCAAGAAAGGTGTGCGACTGATGTGTCCCAAAAACCTTTAATGGAGAGCATTGGAATTTCCGCTACTGTTTAATATTGATGCTGTGACGAAAATATCGCATAACACCTGTTCAGCTACCGCAATTGCTATTTGTTATGATAAATTTATCAATTGTATTAAAAAAGGTACCGAAAGACCATAGTATTCGATTTTGAGTAGCTGTCATCAGAGATAATAAGTAGTTTTCAAAAGCAGATTTTCCCATGATTTTGTAGTTAGCCTAATGCTTTTTTTTGCTAAAGCGGATAGTAGAGCGATATTTAATTGCGATAATTGTGAGATTTTTTAAAAATGGGGCTTGGCTTTCAATAATTAATTTCAGTACTTTAGCAAAATGTCTTCGATACACACGATAAATATTTCTGTCGACAAATAAACAGTTAATAATTTAATTTTCGGTGGCACCGTTCTTTGAAGAGCCAATAGATCCATCTTCAATGCTTGAACAGCAACGAGGACACCTTACAGTGTAGAAAACCCAACACCCACAGTCAGGCTCGTGTCCAGGTTTTTTTGTTCAGGGCGGGGGGTAGAAAACAAACCTTTATAAAATGCAACAAATTTTGTACTCTGTGTGCTAATACAGAACACACTCACGAATTACGCTAAGGTTACATCTCAGACAACCGGTTTCATAGCTACAAAAACAAGTGACGGATGATACAATGCATTGAACTTAGGCAGAATGCATTGGACTTGCATAATTTGGGCTATATATTTTGCATATTTTGAGGGTGAGGGTGGGGCGAGGTTAGGTAAGGGGCTCTGTCAAAACACTTAAACCCTACCCTAATATGCAAATATATAGCCCAAATTATATGATTATATAAACTAAAGGTTATATGAATGTTACATTTCATTAGGATTAGCCTAACTTCGCTTCTTGGGTGTGTTCTGTATTATTAACAAGTACCCAAACGTTTTTTACAAGCATTTATTTTTACTTTTGTGCGAACTGGACAAAAATTTTTGAGGGGGGAGTTCAAACCACGTAAGCCCCTGGATACGGCCGGGCCCACAGTGCACCCATGACTGAGGGCTGGAGCGGGCTATGAAAGTAGTTGGGCAGAAGAAATTTGTTTTTGACTTATCTACCAATATAATTGGTCATCCATAAATTTCAGCTGAAAACAAGTTTGACGCAATACAACGGATACCCGAAGCCATGCCGCCAAGGGAGTGTTTGCGATAGTCACCTAACTGACTCTGCCACTAGTAAAACCCTTTGAGAACGAAGAATTTCATGCATAACCATGAATAGGGAGTAAACAGGGCAGAGGAGGCATCGAGACCTGTCCCTCCGAAATCCTGAAAGTTTCCGATTTCCCGGACAATTGTAATTCAAATTATAAAATAATACCCCTCCCCGAAAATAAAAATCCGGCGCACGTGCCTGCCTATGAACATTTCGGCAGTGGTGATTCAAAATGTATTTTGTAGCACCCCCTTCTTAAACTAAGAAAAACTAACATTTGATGAAAACGAAAAAGTGTAAAAATAATGAAGAGAAGCCAAGAGAACCAGGGTGATTTTCATCCATTCTAAAAAAAAAACAAGCGAATAAAACAAAAACAGATATTTCAGCAAGAACCTCTGCCAAGCCGTCCC
Organism: Artemia sinica; assembly: GCA_027921565.1. Taxonomy (NCBI): domain Eukaryota; kingdom Metazoa; phylum Arthropoda; class Branchiopoda; order Anostraca; family Artemiidae; genus Artemia; species Artemia sinica. Next base: position 225,120 of record JAPEVW010000161.1, read on the forward strand.
TCAGTGCTCAAACACAGAAAAACCACTAACCCTTTGAAGTAAAACCCGCCAAAACATATTTTAACCGTTTTTCATGCTTTTCCTTTCTGACTAAACGTCATGTAGTTTGGTTTTAGAACGTATTTAAGCAAAACTAAACACCACCTTACACTAAAACTTCTTAAACATATGTAATTGATTAAAAAAAAAACTAGGACTTAATTCGAAACACAAAATCGTCGCAACAAAACAGGATTAGGAGCGAAAAACCCATAAATACTCTGCATAAAATAAATGACTAACTGATAAAGCTGTCAATAGTCTTTTACCGGCCAGGAAATCAATAAATTCTCTTACACAATTTAAATTCTCCAAAAATCTCAGTTTTTAGGTAAGCGCTAGTTTTTTCAGAATTCGACAAATATAGGGGAATATTGCGAGCCAGTTTATTTGAAAGAGTTTTTCATGAATGGGTTGCGTAAACTGCGAAGCAGTAGTTTCTACCCATTTTAAGTTTCAATTTCGCTCTTTACTTTCATCAGAAATACTTTTTTTTAAATTAATTTTTGTTCGTCTTTTAGGTTTTAAAAATACAAACAATAAACTTTAAACAGATCTTTTTCCAACATAGGTGAATAAACTGGTGGCCGGCATTTACCCCCCCCCCCTTCGGAAAATACTCCCCCCCCCTTTGGAAAATACCCTCGCAGTAAATATCCCCCATGGAAAATGCTCTCCGGAAAGTACCCCCCCGTGGAAAATAAGGTTTTCCAAATTTGATCATTTTATTTTAGTTTGATATTTTGGGGGGGGGGGGGGGGTATTTTCCGCGGGGTAATTTCCGCAGGGGGAGGTACTTTCCGGGGGGTGTTTTCTGGGTCAATAAACGCCTAGAACTGAAAAAAACTATATAAATTAACATGAGTTCTTGTTCAAATAGGGCACTAAATATAGGTTTTACTATGACTCGCTCTTATACTTTCCCTCAAAATGTCTACAAATTGTGTTTAGCTAGCAAACGGTGAAACAGTGAAACAGTTCGGGGTTTTATTCCTATTAGGTTAAAGCTCTGTTTCAAAAATTAAAGCCAAAGCTAAAATAATTTATAGTTTAAATTACAGCAATATGTTCAGGTTATTTTATTCTCAGATAAATGCACAAAAAAAAATCCTGAGCCCAGCAAACAATATCAAAATCTTTTGACATGCATCTCAAAAGGGCCTGATATGCCTCTACGGCTTTACCTTATTCTATACCCAAGCTGAATTTTTTATTGGTTCTCTTTTGAAAAAAATTAGTTAGCTTTGATGGAATACCCCGTCAGGAAGATCATTGGCAATGAATGTACAAAGAAAGCAGCTTGCCTAGTGCAGTTTATCCAAGACGTTTTCCTCTAGTAGATAATCGTTGCTAGTCAAAGTATTATTTGGAACTGGTGCATTATATGGTCACTTCTAAAAAGTCAAGTTTGGTAAATGCTAATAAAATAAAATAGGATGAATATATAATAGTTTATAAACAAATTTGGGCTTTATATTTTGACATTAGGGGGGGTGGGGGTAAAGCGTAGCATATATTGAATACGTAACGTGGTACCTCCCCCCTAAACCCCCAAAAATAACAGTTTAAATATCGTAAACGCAATGAAAACTACGCTTTGCATTGCATTTCTCTATAGCGGTCTCTTGCAATTAACCCGTCTGGCGGGTTTTCGTGACTGGTTGTAAAATATATAAAAGTGACCATATAACGCACCAGTACCTATTATTTATGTGTTTTATATAGTGATGTGAATTTTATGGTGCCAGAGAGCCAAAATACAAAAAGTCGAAATTTATTTGGCAAGCGTTAAAATTGGTATAATAATAAAAAAAGAAAAAAAAGAAAGAGGCACGAAAAAAAAAATCTACAACTGAATAACCAAAGCAGATTAGTATTCTCCACTAACACGGATATAAACAAATTACAAACTATAATCTCTCCAGTATTTTAATCATGGGCGTAACGTTAAAGTTTTTCAGTGAAGGCTGGGGCTCACTACATTGAGCTTAAGCCGGCTATAGAGTATTAAAAGTTAATACTTATCAACATTGTAGAGTCCTTTCAAATATTTTAAGTATCCCCCTTTAGGAGTTTTTTTAGAGATGGCTTTAGCCTCAAAAACTTTGGGCTTATGATATTAATCTTAACTGAAAGAAACCTGCTGTTAAAGACACGGATGACATTGAAACCCGTGTAAAGCCGATTAAAGAATCCATATAGCCAACAGAAGAAAAAGGGACTTTCATATGCACCAAGACCAAATTAATGCGGGTACCATCAATGTTAAGTGCTCATTGAGGCACATTGTGAGCCAAATATACAGCATAAATGTCACATTTAATTAGCTACGGTCATCCCATGAGGTAATCAGGACAAAGAAGCTTTTTAGAAGAACTCAGACACGGACCTCATTTTAATCACTGTCGCCTTCATCAGCGTTTCATAAATGGGCAAGCAGATTTCATCACGTAAGCAATTGAGATGTTCCCAAAATAATTGCTCGCCGTATCATAATTTAAGTCAGGCAAAGTGACGATTGTGATTGGGGACAGTGGTAGGGAAGGACCAGTGGGGCAGTCAATCGATCGGGGGGGGGGGGGTCCTTGGTTCGGGTCACTAGAAATATTACTTTAAATACCATGATTCTTGCTTATTTTTATCTGCTGACTTAACGAATGCGCATTTAGATATGATTAATATGATACCACTAGGAGCTAGTTCCTATGTTCATACCTAGAGGATAAGCATGGTCCCTTTTAAGCTGAAAAATGCATAAAATATATTTCAAAGGGGAAGTACTCTGATAATAGAGTAAAGAGTCTTTTTTACAGTATCAGCTCTTCTATAAAAATTGTTTTGCCCTTGTTCCCTGAGTAAAACTAAAATGGGGTCTTTGTGCGAAATAATGCATAAAAATGCAATATGATAAGTACGATAACATAACAAACGTACATTAACGTAAATGTATAGGTCAATAAAGGTAATTAGTAATGGCTAAATTACATTTTTTGTGTAAATGGAAAGCATAGGCCATTTGTTTAAAAGTCAGATATTTTTGGTTTTTCCTTCCATTTTTAATTAAATGCTAAAAATTAAATGGGACCTGTATGATATACCCCTACCACTCAAGAAGTGGAGTTAGGTTAATCCTAATAAAATATACATAATTATGATAAACAAACAAATTTGGGCAATATATTTACACATTAGGGGGGGGGGAGTAAAGTAAAGCGGGTCCGCATGCAAAATGTGTTAACTACAATTATTCTCATATTATGAAGTAAGAATTGCTTTCTGACTTCACACTGTCCAAATACTTTACCCCATCCTCCCTAATGTGCAAATATACAGTCCAAACTATGTATATTCCATCTATTCTGTCACTTCTCTTTGTCTTTTCTGACGCTAAGTTGAAAGAAACTAGCGAAAGAAACCGGTTTACAGTGCGTCAATGCATGAACAACTTGAGCGGTAGGGGGGTAAATCATACAAGTACCATTAATTGTGTTGAGGCTATTTTATTGCATCAAACCCTAATAATAATTTGTACCAAAGCTTATCTTTACCGCGCTGCTCCAACTTCACGGCAATTGTTCTCTTTTTGTATTTCCCTATTTCGAAAATGTTTCAGTATAATAAGAATGAGATACGAGGCCGTATCCAGGATTTTTGTTCGGGGAAGGGGAGAGAGGGTTACAAAAAACAATATTACAAAACGCATCTAAAATTTGTTTATGCACATTTTTGTTACTTTTTTTACGAGACGGGAAAAAAATTTCTTTTTTTAATTAAAAAGAAATCCTATGACTCTCGTTCCACTACTTATAGCTTGGTTCAACCTATATTTGTGTATTGAAATTAAGATCAAAGTTTAAAGGTAAATTGGTAAAATTAGCAACATAAAATGCAGCGGTAGTTTTATGCAGCGCTAACAAAATTAGCAACATAAAATGCAGCGCTAGTAGAAATACGAGCCTGTACCCTTTTCGACGTGCGTACTAAATTTTCCTTGCATTTTGGAGATAAAGATGACAAGAGAAAAAGACGAGAACAGGTTTACTGAAACAAAAGCTGGAAAAGTGGTACTCAAAAGAAAAATTAGATTAAAAATTTTAAATTATAGATTAGAAGGTTGCCACTCCCTTGCAAGGCAAATTACGAACGTATATTCTCTATCCCTTCTTTATCCTTTCTCGATTACTGTCTATGAACTTAAATGCTATTCTTGAGGTCCGAAAGCCAAACATACTAATCGGGAAAAAAAATGAACCACCCCCCTTAAAATGAAAGACAACTTGATTGAGTCCCTGAAAAGCGAGTGCCCTAAGGCCTCGACGCTCTAAGTTTTTCCTCCAAGCTAAAGACGACTTTTTGGCTTGCATATCGATTTTTCGTATGTCATATATATATATATATATATATATATATATATATATATATATATATATATATATATATATATATATATATATATATATATATATATATATATATATATATATATATATATATATATATATATATATATATATATATATATATATATATATATATATATATATATATATATATATATATATATATGTATATATATCATAAAATAAATGGTACTTGTCTTGATAAACACGCGATAAGTGAAGTTTCGTTAATGTTAATGAAACAAAACAAAATAGGATGAAAATATAATAGTTTAGAAACAAATCTGGGCTATATGTTTGCACATTAGGGGAGGGAAGGGGGGGGGTAAAGCATAGCATATATTAAATACGTAAGATAACCTAACCTGCCCCTTCAACCCCAAAAATCTAAAGTTTAAATCTTTGTCACAGTGAACAATAACTCGCTAGCTAGCGGAAACTTGTTTTTCAAATGGTATCTTTGAAATTCTCTATGCTGTTCATTTCGTGTTTATCGGATTCAAGACAAGTATAAAAAAATCAATTACCCGTTTTCTAACCCATGTTCTAATATTTATTTTTGTCTAAAAGCATTGACGAAAATTTGACCGACTCTGATTAATGCCTTAAAACTGCAATATAAATACATTTTTAGCTATTAAAATGGCTATTTCAAAATATGCTCTTTTTGCCCAATAAAAATGTCTCGTTTTGTCGTTAGTTGTAATTACTTAAAGCGGATGAATATTTTATGGTATTCTAACAAGACTTAAACCAAACCTTTTTAAACCATGTTATTTAACAGAAGTGAAAAATGCAGTCTAGATGTTATCGCATAGTTGCAGAATTTATTGCTGTAGCAACAAAAAAAGAAAATAAGTCCCATCTTGTAAGTTTGTTCTGAGCAGGTAATTTCTCCGAGGGATCGCTCTCTCTCAGAAATCCTGTACACCAGGTGAAACGTGCCAAGCGTGGCACGTGTCACCTTTTCGGGAGTGTGGCAAAACTGAGTGGTACACGTGGCATTCCTACTACACCAGGTGGCGGGAAGTCAGCGCCCCCCTCGAATTTCTCTTTAAACATATTGAAGAAATTGCCATTAGTATTATCTACAAAAACGTTTTTGTTTCTTCTTTAAATTAAATCTGTTTTTTAAAATGAAATTTATGATCCCAGTATATAAAACATTACTAAACTCGAGTTCATGTTTTAGGTTAAGAATCACATGAATAGTAAATTATGTTTAGATTATGTAAAAAAATATAATATAATAAAAGTTTAAATATAGTAAAAGTTATAAATATAGTAATATATATATATATATATATATATATATATATATATATATATATATATATATATATATATATATATATATATATATATATATATATATATATATATATATATATATATATATATAATAATAATAATAATATAATAAATATAGTAAAGGTTAAAATATTATAAAAGTTTAGTTTTCCCTCTTCTCTTTTTATATGATATAGTTCTTTTCCTCCCTAATTTCTCTGTTTCAAGCACACGGAATGCAGAATTTTGAACCACGTTATCAAAAAGCTAGATTTATTTAATAAATAAAGAAATTTGTTATCAACTTTCCCTTTTCTAATAAGTTTCAAACGTAGGAACTCCTCAATTTCTTAAAATGTATAATTTTTTTCAAAAGACTTAATAAAAAACAAGTAAGGAGCGATATTAAAACGCAAAACGAACATGTATTATTCTGAATGAGGAAGGCTGCCCTTCTGAGCCCCTGCTCTTTACACTAACGTTAGAATTTTTTTTTCTCAGTTCTTTAAGAACTGTGGCTCAAACACAAGGACCGTTGGTGTGGAATCCAAAGTATTTTTTAAAGGACTATAAAACTTTTTGTGTTTTAGTTGGTGTTTCCTCCTGAGTCCTGAACCTCCGCTCTTTACGCTAAAGTCTTATAGCATCTTATAGTTTAAGGTTGTTTTAGAGTAGTCACTCATTTAATTTTGAGACAAAAAGGCAAACTTCAGCAGAAAGAGCGGGGGATTCAGGAGGGGCAGCCTTCCCCTTGTATAGGGAGTTCGGGAAAGGGTTTGGCCACTAACACCCCTGAAAATTTCAAATCGATCTCCTAAATCATTCCTAGGATATTTGAGACAAGCTACATGTGTACACAGGTTATCAAACACAATTTTGATTGCCTATATGCTAATAGCGTCTTTCGATTTAGATCGCTACTTCACCGGGAACCTAGTGCCACAGTGGCTGATGATGCTAAAAGGGTTAGGGACAAAGCTGTTTATCTCCTACTCCCTTCGCCCTTCTTTAAGGAAACCGAGGCCCACTCATCGCCCCAACACTCCCAGAAATGTTCAACTCTATCCTCTAAGCCGTTACCGAAATATTGCAGATATGCCGCTTTGATAACCTGGATGCTTGTAGTGTCTTTTGATTTACGTCTCCCCTCTCCTCAAGTCAAAATTCGAGATCCATTTGGCCTTCAACACTCCCTGAAAGTTTCAACTTGATCGGTCCCCTGAAATGCTGCCTGTTTTTCTACATTCAAATTCCCCGATGATTAAAAACAAAACGAAACATAAAATCGCTTATCTAAATGGCACACCCCTACAGTTGCTTTATCAGGGCGGAAGTTCACCCCCAAACCCCTCAGCTACTCCGCTGCATAAATTATTAAGTAAATAGATCTACAGCCAAAGTGTTAGGACAATGAAACAAGAGCCTCTTGACATTTTTCCAGGCAGAGAACGCTGGAACTTCTATTGTCAGGACAAAAGAGGCGCAAAGTTTTGAAAAGAATTTTTTTATTTTTACATAAAGTGTATTTTTCCTGAGTTAAATCTGAATATATATAGAGACTGGGCCTATCCCAGATCTGTTCCTCTTGCCCACCCATATAATCAAAGGCGTAATTTGCTTTGCGGCGGGGGGAGGGGAGGAGCATTTTCATACTCTCCCCATACCGCAGTCCCCATAGATGAAACCTAACGTCTTCGAAATTTACTTAAAACTAAGATAGGCCTACACAATTCAACCATCCACAAAAACAGATAAGTTTTTTTGTATTATTTAAAAAAGCTTTTTCCACAAAATAAGTTTTTCAAAAAAAAAAGAAATCCATGAAATTAAAAATGAACAAAAAAAAGGAATAAAATAATCTACCAAGCATGCAACTACCACAAAACAGTATCAATAAATAAATAAAACCAAAAAAAAAAACAAAAAAAAAACAGAGATTACAATAAATAACAGAGTCAAACTCAAAACGAGCAGAAATTTATATAAGTAGGGTTCTAAACCCCTATGCTTTCTAAAAGCCAGAATATAACTTGTACTTTACTGAAAAAAAATCCAAATGAAAAAAGGGCATTGTCAGTTTAATATACATATGCTGATATTTATTTCTTAAAATCTTAATTAATTTTCGATTTTTTAAAGCTATAAAAGTGAAAACATTTAAAAAACATTTTTTTCAGTAAAGTACAAATTTTATTCTGGCTTATAGAAAGCATGGGGTTTAGAACCCTACTCATATTAATTTCTGCTCGTTTTGAGTTTGACTGTTATTTGTTTTAATTTCTGTTTATTTTGGGTTAAATTTATTTATTGATAGTGTTTTGTGGTAGTTGTATGCTTGGTAGATTATTTGATTCTATTTTTATTCATTTTACATAGTCTTTTTCAGGGAGAAAGATTGAGCTATCTCAAATTTTGATTGAATGTGTTTGGGGAAATGGTGGGCGTGTAAGGGGTGTTAGTTGGCTTCCAATCACTTTCGACAATTAAAAAGGGCACAAACCCTTCCAATTTCAAATCAAATGAGCCCTTTTTGAAGTTTCTACGACACGTCCTTCGATACGAAGCGCCCTGGTCTAAAGAAAGAAACCAAAAATAATAAATAATACAGTATGTCATCATCGTTCTTTACTTAGGCAGCGCTATTGCGCTGCCTATGATACATTCGCCTCTATGGTGCATTATGGCTCATTTTTCACTTGGTCACTTTCACTTGACTTGGGAAAATCAGCTCCAACCCCCCCCCCCCACCCCACCCCTTCTCCTAGGATTTCGACGAAATAATGCCCCTGCATATAATGCCCTTCTATCCAATGGAGTAAAGCAAAATTAAGCTTTGACTAGAAAAATAGAGCCAACATATAATGGTATAATTACTGTTTGATTTTTTATGAAGGGATTCAAGAAACTGTCTAATTAATAGGAAGAAAAAAGCGTATGAATATTATTAAAGTTATATATGTATAGAATCGTTTATTAAATATATATATATATATATATATATATATATATATATATATATATATATATATATATATATATATATATATATATATATATATATATATATATATATATATAATATATATATATATATATATATATATACACATATATATATACATAAATATATATATATATGTATTAATATATATATATATATATATCTATATATATATATATATATATATATATATATATATATATATATATATTATATTATATACATAGATATATATATATCTATATATATATATATTATATATTTTTATGTATATATATATGTATATATATATATATCATATATATATATATATATATATATATATATATATATATATATATATCTATATATATATATATATATATATTTATGTATATATATTTATGTATATATATATATATATATATATATATATATATATATATATATATATATATATAATATATATATATATATATATATATATATATATATATATATATATATATATATATATATCATATATATATATATATATATATATATGTATATATATATCTATATATATATATATATATATATATATTATAATCTTAGAAATGTTAAAACTAAAAGTAGTTAAGTTGATAGTAAATGTGCTTATACGTAGGATTAAAGACTATCGTTAGCTTATAAGAGTGGAAACTGGGGCTAGTGTCGACGAAAAAAAACCGGACGAAAAATCAACGACGAAAAAATCAACGCCATCCATTGTTTGGCGACACTTAGCATTTTTCAAGCTTTACAATCGTTTTCTTTTCTTTTTTTTGTCAAGATCTGAGACCAGACACTTATTACTACCCTAATTTTACCAATTACACTGATTAAATTAGTTATTTTTATTATTGAACTGGGAAACAATTACAGGTTTCGCCAAACGCAAGATGACGTTGATAGTTTTTTTTTTGTCGACACTAGCGCCAGTTCCCACACTTATAAGTTACCCATACCCCTTTTCGTAGGATTTGGTTCGGTACTTATTGTTTATTAAATAAAAAAAAAAGTTTTTTTTCAACTGAAAGTAAGGAGCGACATTAAAACCTAAAACGAACAGAAATTATTCCGTATATGAAAGGGGCTGTCTCCTCCTCAACGCCTTGCTCTTTACGCTAAAGTTTTTTTATTGTTTAAAAAAATAAAGTTGTGAGACAGAGTCAAACTTTAGCGTAAAGAGCGAGGCGTTGAGGAGGGGACATCCCCTTTCACATACGGAATAATTTCTGTTCGTTTTATTTTTTTAATGTCGCACCTTACTTTCAGTAAAAAAACTTGTTTTTTTATTTAATTTCTGAATGTTTTTGGAATTAATGCAGCTTTGATTTTGGCTCACCGTTCATGAATAGTTAAAACGAAATCCGCATATTAATTTTCCTTCTTTTGGCTAAATGGCTTTCTCGAAATTTTGTTCTGACGTAACTTACAAACTAACTTACGTAACGAATTTCTATATTCGAATTTTTTTTACGTATATTAGGAAGTTCGCCCCCAAGTCTATAACTCGCTCTTTACGCTAAATTTCGAATTTTGTTCGAATCACAATCCCTGAATCACAACACAAAGGCCGCTTATTAGAATAGATAGCTCTTTTCAAAGTACTAAAAACAAACTTTAGCGTAAAGAGCGAGGTATTGACTAGGGGGCGAACCCCCTCATACACATAATAATTTCTATTCGTTTTAAGTTTTAATGTTGCTCCTTACTTTCAGTTGAAAAAAAAACTTGTCTTTTTATTTAATTTCTGATCGTTTTTTAATAATTCTGGGAAATCCGGCGCCCCCTTCATTAAATGTCCCTTCCTCCAAGGAAACATCCTCCATGGAAATATCCTCCCTCGTAACCCCTACTCCGACCCCGACCCCCCACCAGAAAAAAATTCCTCCTGAAAACACCTTTATACTTCCCAATAATCAATACTATATGTAAATAATGGGCAAAGTTTATGCCCTAACTTGCAGCCCTTCCCCCGGGAACTGTGGGGGATTAAGTCATCCTCAAAGACATATTAATTAGATTTTAGACTATGCTGAACAAAATGCCTATCTCAAAATTTTGATTGGGTGACTTCGGGAAAATGAGCGTGGGAGGGGTCCAAATTGCCCTCCAATTTTTTTTGTCACTTAAAAAGGGCACTAGAATTTTTAATTTCCGTTCGAATGAGCCCTCTCACGATATTCTAGGACTGCTGGATCGATACGATCACCCCTGGAGATAAAAAAAAAAAAAAAATAAAAAAAAAAATAAATAAACAACGCATCCGTGGTCTTTTCTCTGGCAAAAAAATACAAATTCCACATTTTTGCTGATAGGAGCTTGAAACTTCTATAGTAGGGTCTTCTGATACGCTGAACCTGATAGTGTGATTTCATTAAAGTTCTATGACTTTTAGGGGTTGTTTACCCCTTTTTTTCAAAAATATCTCAGGCGCGTAACTTTTGATGGGTCAGACTAAACTTGATGAAAGTTATATATTTGAAACCACCATAAAAATCTGATTTTTTTTATGTATCTATTGGTATCAAAATTTCGTTTTTTAGAGTTTCGGTTACTATTGAGTCGGGTCGCTCCTTACAGTTCGTTACCACGAACTGTTTCATTCAGACCACAGTCAAGAATTTCCCTCTGTAAGATCTGACAAAAAAAAAAAAAAAACGGTTTGCCTCTCTACAATCGGTTATGATTTGCTTATTTGAGTGAGAAAAACTACGATGTAGGTATATTTTTAATTAAATATTAATTATATAGAGGTGGTTAGGGGTTACGTTAGGTATTTAATATAATGCGTTTCTGGGTGGCCTACTTTCCATAATTTTCTACTGTAGTTCCCATAATTTTGTTAATAAAGTTTTATATTTCATCATATTTTGGTATATTTCATTAGGATTAACCTAACTTCACTTCTTGGGCGTGTTCTGAATAATAAACAAGTAGTTTTGGTTCAAGGGTTGATGACCGATTCAGAAATTTTTGACTATTAAAAATATATTCTTTCTAAAAATTTTTGTAACAACGCTCCTGAAACACAGATAAGGTTACCTAGCGTGCAGTTAGGTACGGATGATATACTTCTGACAAATTACTCTTTTGAACTTAACAGAAGAATTATGTCATTGATGATGAAATGCCGTAACTCGCGTGAGCACTTCAATTCATCCAATTTTATTCTTTGGCCATGATTATTATTCGAATACCAAGTTTGCAATTACAGATTTTAGATTGCAACAGTTGAAGCACGCAAATACAACTCATAGTAGACCAATCTTCATCGGTAGCAGCAAATATATAGGCTATGTAATTGCTCCTTAACTGCATGCAAGTTTCGAATTTTGGACAACGAAGAACTAGCCTCTGATTACGGTGTAAAACAAGTGGGCTTGCCGTTCTTTGAACCTTTTATACCCCTTTTTCCATTTGTGTCTGTCCTCCCCTCGCTGCTTGAACAGACTCTTCACAGAGGTATTACAAGTCAGAGCAAAGCTGGTTTTAGGGGAGGGACAGAGGGGCACTTACCCCGGGCACAAAAATTTTAGGGGCAAAACATTTCAAATAAATAATCTAACGCTTTTAATCGTTTTGTAATTTTGGAAATTTCATTTTATTAAAATAGAGGTCGCAGTTAATAAATGGAAATAATTAATAAATTATTAATCAATTACTAAAACGAAGAAAAAATAAAAAAAGTCATTAAATAATAACAATTAAAATAATTAGAAAATAAATTAATAATTATTTAATAAATTTAGAATAATTTCGTTAATAAATATATATTTTTTTTTTAATTTTGGCCGGAAAATTTTGTGGAGACAGGGAGGGGTAGTCAATATTTTGCCTCGGGTGCAAGAGGGACCAGAATCACCACTGGCTCAGGGTATGATTTTCTAATACTACTACTATTAAAAATTTTCATCATTCCCCCCCCCCCCCCCACGTTACTCATCTACCCTACTCTATTCAAATTTTCGCTCGCTGCTCTTCACATGAGATTCCCACCTATTTTATGTCTTCTCTTACAGCTTCTTGCAACCCCCTTTGAGGACGCCCTTGTTCGGCCCCAGCTAGACTGCAAGAGAAAACACACTTTTTGGCCGCATATCCTCTCTCATTCAGGTTCGTAGCTTGCTCTGGGGCAGGTTCAACTGCCCCTTCCACACCCCATTTCCCCCCCCCCCCGATGAAATTTAGTTTCATCAAGAATCTTGCAAAACTACAATAAGCCTGTATAATTCAAGCATCCATAGAAACAGATCAGTTTTTTGCATTAGTATATTTTCCCTTTATGGAAATACACTCAGTTTTTTCACAACCAATTTCACTAGATTGTGGACAATTGGCTCCAATTATACCCCTCCCCCCCCCACTCAGGATTTTGACAAAATTATGCCACTGTTCTCACTCGTAAGATGCGATCAAACCGACGAAATTGATCATGGTTGCAGCGGCAGCTGCAACCTAGTGAAGAGTGAACAACAGCCCATAGTAATCAGAAGTTGAAAAACGTGTTTTCAAAAAAAAATGTCTAGTGAAAAAAATCGCCATTTGACACTGAATCAGGAATGGTAACTATTGTTTCGTTTAATTTTAGAAGTAAAAGTTTATTGCGAAAAGAAATTTATGGTGATTTCGAAAAAGAGCCTGAAAACCCCTTGAAAATGGCGTCAAATCGAAATAGAAAGTGCACCATTGGAATCAGCATGGTCAAAAACCTTCTGTAGAGTAATTACAGTCCCCCATCTTGAACACCAAGGAAAATGACTTTTTTGCATGGGTAGCACTGATCTGTTTCCCTTTTTTTTCTTTCTGTTTTTTTCTAGAAGGGCTAGGGGGTGGCCAGAGCATCATAGAGAGGTGTGTAATAGCTGATTCGAAAGGGAATTAAATTTGGAAGTGCCCTTTTTAAATGACCAAAAAGATTGGAGGGCAAATAGCCCCCCCTCCCTACAGGCCCCTCCCCTAACTAGTCCTATAAAAATTTTGAGATAGTCATTTTGTTTAACATAGTTCAAAAGTCCAATATATATGGTTTTGATGATGATATGTCCCTCCATAGTTCCTGGGGAAGGGCTGTATGTGGTATCGGGGCGTATCGATGTCATGCGTATCGGTATCGTGCGTATTGGTATTGCTTGTTTCGTATCGGGAATATCGGTATCCGCTGTTATTTTTTTCAGTCATTTTCAAGCTCATTTTTTTAAAGCATATCCCGGTAAGGTATCATGATTGCAGCGGCAGCTGCAACCTAGTAAAGAGTGAACCACAGCCCATAGTAACCAAAAGTTAAAAAACGCGTTTTGAAAAAACTGCCTAGTGAAAAAAAATTCCCATCTGACACTGACTCAGGGACGTTAACTATTATTTCGGTACCTGAACAACAAGGAAAATCACTTTTTTGCATCGGTAGCACTGATCTGTCTCCCTTTTTTTTTTTTTTTTTTTTTTTTTTTTTTTTTTTTTTTTTTTTTTTTTTTTTTTTTTTTGTTCTTCAACAGGTCTAGCTGGCTACCAGAACATCTTTAAGAGATTCTTAATGGCTCATTCAAAAGCTATTTCTCATATCTACGTGCTTTTTATAAATTCTGCCATCTGCAAGTGCCATATGGCACTAAAATGGCACTTTTTGTGCTATTTCTCAAAGGGTGGCACTAGCAGGCTACCAGAACATCGTTGGTAGATCTTTTATAGCTCATATAAAAGATATTGCACATATCTACGTCTTTCATATAAATTCCACCATCATCAAGTTCAAATGGCACTAAAAACGGCACTTTTGGTGTCGTGTCTCAAGTGGAAAAGCTGCACTGTCAAAAAAAAATTTGATTTCCACCAAAATTCAAACAAGTCCCCAAAAAAAATCCAATTTATCTGTAAACTTGCTTAATGCATTCCAACAAATCATTGAAATTATTAAGATTTATGTGCTTTTCAGTAGAAAAATGTAATTTTCACCGTAAATAGGCTACATCAATCAGCACGGCTTGAACTTCAACAGTAGTTTGAAGTTTCTTGAATATCATTTTAAATTTGAGTATAGGACCATTGAAAGTAATATGTTCAGTATAAGCTCAATTCAAATATTTGAATTATAGCAGAAAAAGGGGAATGCTAATTGAATTTTGAGTATAAAAAGATAATTATAAAAATACGGAAATATATTTTTACTCTGAAATAAGTTGAGCTTTCTTGTCTGCAAAATGAACACGCAGAAATTGATGTACAAAAATTATCCTTTAATTTTTTACAATCGCTTTTTTTAATCACATTTTTTGTGAGTTTCTGTAGGTAGAAAATTTCTTAAGATGCTACCCTAACCTTAACAGTACTAACGGTGAAAATATATTGCTTTCTGAATTCAATTTTTTCTAATTAATAACGAAAATCCTTTTGTGGGAACAACTTATGTTTTTGCGATGAACGTCATTTTTGTAATGAGACCCAAAAGCGTTTCAAAAAAAATTCTTCCCTGGATTTGCCATAAATTTGCTGCTTACGCTGAATAACCAAGTAAGCAAATATATCGAAGAAAAAGAAGACGCCTG
The DNA here is from genome assembly GCA_027921565.1 of Artemia sinica. Classification (NCBI taxonomy): domain Eukaryota; kingdom Metazoa; phylum Arthropoda; class Branchiopoda; order Anostraca; family Artemiidae; genus Artemia; species Artemia sinica. The sequence continues at coordinate 240,398 of JAPEVW010000161.1, forward strand.
TAAGGGCATTTCAGTCCTTTACGTACACGTAAAGGAACCGAAAGCTTCCCCAAAAAGAGAATTTTCTAAAATGGTGCACATTTCAACTGGACTCAGAAATACTACACTTTAATAGCATGAATCATGCTTCAAAGACTGCGGCTCCCTACAGAATTAATTAAAAAATAGGACGTTAGCCCAATAAGTTTTATCAAACAGTTCATAGTCTTAAACTGTAGTTAGGAGCGACTCAGCTCAATTGTAACCGAAACTCAAAAAATGGAATTTTGATAACAATTGATTATAATTGGGTTCTTATGCAGATTGCAAATACATAAATTTCATTACGTTTAATATCTACCCACCAAAGGCTCCAAGCCTCAGAAGAAAATGGGATTTTGAAAACAGGAAGCCTGATTTTCGAAAAAGGGAGAAACACCCCCAAAAAAGTCAATAAAGCTTAATCTAAATCAGACTTTCAGATTCAGCGTATCAGAAAATGTTATTGTGGGGGTTTATGAACTCCTGTCTGCACACATGTGGAATTGTACGTTTTTGCCAGAAGACTCATCACGGATGTGTTTCTATTTGTTGTTTTTTTTTTTTTCGTTCTAGTGTCCTTTTTTAAGATACCGTAAAGATTGGAGGGCAACTAAACCTCCTCCCAAGACCTAATTTGTCTCTTATTTTGTTTTCGAATGTTATGATTTAAGATTAATTTGACAAACAAAAAAAAAAATCGTCTCCTTCAACTACCTAAAAAACGCATAATACAGAAAAAGATTTAATGTTAAAGATCTTCAAACGACGAAGTGACGATTTTGCCTAGGGGGCATTCAGATCAGAGAGAGAGAAGACATTCTGATTGTGATGGTAAGTATTCAGATTAGTTTATAAATATTGATAACTTGTTTCTTATGTTTCCCAAAATGTTTAAGATAGTATATTTTTATAAATAAAAAAAGTTTGGTAAAATTCTACGATACTGTTCTATTAGCTGTAACCCATGCAAGAAGTGAAGTTCGTTTAATGCTAATGAAATAAAACAAAATAGGATAAAAATGTAATAGTTTAGAAACAAATTTTGAGCTATATATTTGCACATTATGGGGGTGGGGTAAAGCATAGTATATATTAAATACGTAACCTAACGTAGGTAAGTTTTTTCCCCCTAAACCCCAAACTAAAGTTTAATATTGTAAACGCGGTTAAAAACCACTGTTTGCATTTGCAATCCATTTCTCCGTTGAGAGAACCTGTTTGACTAGTTTCTTTTATCATCTATCTTGCGTGGCTTACAGCTAATAGAACAGTACCAATTCTACTTTAGCTACTTTTGGCTATCTTGGAAAGGGGTTAGGTTAGGAAAATGAAACTTTCAGGGATGTGTCTACAGGCTAAAGTATAGATACTTATGTACTATCTGGAACACACGCGAAAAATGAAGTTTGGTTGATGCTAATGAAGTAAAACAAGATAGGATAAAAATATAATAGTTTTAGAAATAAATTTGGGCTATATATTTGCACATTAGGGGGAATGGGGGGTAAAGCATAGCATATATCAAATACCTAGCCTAACCAAATCTAGGCACCTTTTTTCCCCTAAACCCCATAAAACAATAGTTTAAATATTGTAAACCCAATAACAAACCACGCTTTACAATCCATTTCTCTATTGAAAGAAACCCGCATCTTCCCTATATAATATAGCGCATGTATTCCAGATAGTACATAAGTACCAAAGTATGTTACGGGAAGGTATTTTGAAGTATCTACCTCCACTCCTTCTCCCTCTAGAGGGTGCTTAAAATTTGCCTACATGACAGGTCTATATTTATTGAAATTTTGACAAAACAACATTTTACCTTAATTTTCAGTTACCAGTTTCTTTTTTCTCGAGGTTTAATTCCAAAAATATAATTCTTGTTATTTGAGTAGAATTTTTTAGCCATATCAATGTTTTTTTTTCTTCCAAATTTAGGAAATGTATTTGCATATCTTTAAAACCACATAAACTGGGATCGAGCAAAGTTGTGAAGCTGAAAACAATTTTGTTGTACTTCATCTAAGCAGAAGATCTATTTTGCAAGGTTTCAATTTTGTAACACACAGATTTATGAGGCGGTGAACAAGAGATTTGATAAGATCTGATGAGTAAGTCAAAGGTATTCAGAAAAAAAACAGGATTCGTGGCATTATTATTGCCACCGCTCACTTCTGGAGGTAGGAAAAAGGGGGGAAGTCTTTCTTTTATTTGTGCCTCGATTTGATTTCATCTTCACTTCAGGTCCGAGTATCACTGTTTTCCTGATTGGAAGATATTTCTTACTAAAGTGTCTTCTGTCGGCCTGCTACTCCGCCATTGATTTACTGATTTCCACCATGAAAAAAATGCAGCCGTTAAGAGGTGTCATATTATCTGGGAGAAACTTTTGTTGTAATTTTCTGTTCTTGTAAAATAAATGAGATTATTTTTTTGTATTTATTGATGCTTCAGAAAGAAGAAAGGGAAACTGAATCCTGAGAACTAGATATTAGACTGTTGACCGAGGAAATTGAACAACGCTAGTGATGGAAATCAAATAAAAGAACGGGAAATCCAGCACACAAGATGAAAATCCAATAAGGATCTTAAAATCCAATATGCTGTTTTGTCAACAAACTGAAAATTCAATTCGGGTATGGGAATTCAACATTTTTGTTTCTCAACAAATTGGAAACACAATAATGACCATGGAATTCCAAAATGGTCTTCAATATTCAATTTCAGCTGTTGAAATTCAGATTTTGTTGTTGATAAACATTACAAACAATTTTTGTTGAATCTCAAACGAGTGTGGGGCTATTGGGCTAGCAGAAATTTAAAAAGTGATGTTTAATGGCACTCATTTTTAAGGCATATCCCGGGCAGGCATATTTTAAACCTATTACTCATATCTACGTGCTTTTTATCAATTTTACCATCCAAAACTGCCATATAGCAGTAATAACGGCACTTTTGGTACCACTTCTTAAGTGGAAGAGTTTGGAAGCATAAAACTGTACCATTGCAATAATTATGGTCCAAAGCCTTTTAATTGGAGGCTTATAAGATCCCCCTCACATATACTCCCGCCCCAGACCCTCTTAGTAAGTTTCATAAATCAACTAGTCATATTAAAAGTAAAAGATATATTGCGAAAGCAAATTAACTAAAACTAAAAACTTTTCAACTAAACATCTACCAAAAATTAAGCTTGATTGATCAACAGTTTTTGAATTGAACCTTCAAACTTCACTCTGTGATGAGGCCTGTGTCCTAGTTCTACCGGCAGTAATTGAGGAAAAGGGACGTCCTTGCCCCCTTAGTTTTTGCTCTTGCCTAGGTTATGAAATCACCTTTTTTGGCCATTTCATTGGAAAAGGCACTTGTTTCATTTAAAAAAAGTTGGGGAAACAACCGAAAGTGCAAACATTCCGAGGGAAGTAAAGAGCAAAGTTGAAACTTAAAACGGACAAAAATTATTACTTCACAGCCTATTTAATATATATTAATATAACTAGCACAAATAAACCAACTGATTATGTTTCCCAATGCTTTTATGATTATACAAAACTAGCACTTTACTGAAAACACAAATTCAAGCGTACATTCACGCCTACAAGAATATGCTCAAAAGTGTAATAGATTTCAAGCGTACATTCAAGCGTACATTGGAATTGCGCAAGAAAAACCCATGCTTGAGACACTGTATTTACACGTGAATATTTTGAAAGTTTGGCATACTATAATGCATGTTATGAAACTAAAGTCGAGGTTTTTTAAACTTGGCAATGTATAATGTGGTCGTACATGTTTTGAGAGTATGGTCGTAGTAATATAATGTGGTCAAACAGGTTTTTTTCTGTTTTTGTTGTCAATTGCACAATGAATGTACGTCATGGGTTCACGTGTACATTCTTAAAAAAAAACTGGTATGATATAAAGTAGTCAAACATGTTTTGGGAGCACGCACGAAATTATGTAACTCAACATCCGTTTTTTATTCATCCTTGAAACCCCGTATAAAATGTTCATGCATTGGAATTTAATTTTCATTGTGTTTTAGCATATCGAGCATAGTACACTGGATTTATTAACTCTGAAACAATGGATATTTCTATTTTCAATGTGAGTACACTTTCATTCTTTATTTCCAAAAAAAAAGCATTTACCAGTAAATTCAAATTTCAGGGGGACTTAGCCCCCCCCTCCAACAATACAAAACCTTAAAATATAATGAGTATATTCGATAGATAAGTATGCTTTTTTCTATTATGTAAATAAAATCTCTCCTCCACAGCTATGTTTACAAGTTTTAATTGTTTTGAAACAATTCTTTTGAAACAATTCTTTTTCGTTCAAAAATATCCTTTTCCCATCGTCTATCTAAAATGTGCTGTCTTTTCCGGTTTGAATGAAAAGCATCGGTGTTACAAAGAGAGTCACAGTTTTGGGACTCAAATTTCACACGCTATTGCTATCATAAATTAATGGCATATGCTTAATGAATTAGCAACAAGGATGTTCATTGACAAAGAGAGAAAATTGTATTCTAGTCTAGTTAAAGGAAATATATTTTATTTTCAATTGTATTCCATGATTAAGAAGGTTTTACGATGTGAAAAAAAAATCGTTTTACTAGTAAATTCAAATTTCAGGGGGACTTAGCGCCCCTCCCCTCCAACAATACAAACCTTTAAAATATGAGGAGTATAGTCATTAGAAAACGCTAAGTATGATTTTTTCTATTATGTAAAACAAAAACTCTCTCATCCACTGCTGTGTTACTAATTCTGTAGTTTTAGTTCTTTTTCGTTCAAAAATATCCTTTTCCAATCGTGCGTTTAAAATGTACTGTCTTTTTCCGCTCTAAATAAAACCATCTGTGTTTAACCTGTTACCAAAGAGGGGATGATTTCAAAACAACATTTGGCATGCGCCTTATCGGGATTAAGAAAACAAAAAAGGATGGAAATGTGCGATTCAAGACTCATTGACAAAAGAGTTTGTTTTTTTGGCCAAATTAGACAGATATTTTTCAATTGTATTTGATGAAAGCAAATGGACTTCACAGAAGATTAAGAGGCTTTTACAAAAATATATGACAGGGAAGAGGGCAATGAATCAATTCTAACACGGTTTTTCTTTACTTGGTATCCGTTAAAAAACGAAATTTTTGTGTTAAATAAGTAATTCTTGTATCTTTTAAAAGAGCTTTACGGGGTTTGAGAGAGACTCTTTCCCTGATTCCGTGTGGTTAGAGGGGATTCTTTGTGCAGACTAATTTTTCTTCTGTAAAAAGGGAATTGTTTTTTTTTTTTCATGCTAAATTTTGCCTTCTTTTTTAAGGAAGAGGATTCCTACAATTACTCTCCCCCGGAAAAGAGAGCTAAGACTAACAGCGTTGCTCCAATACAACAAGTGGAGATAGGCGGTCCATTGGGGGCCACTCACATCCATTCCAGACCGGCGCTGCCTGCCCAAAACTCACCAGTGCCAACTCCTATGCAGCCAGGTAGAAAGCTGAAAAGAGAATGGATGGTTGCTCACATGATGGGGAGCCCCACAAGCTCACCTGTACAAGCCAGTGACATGGCCACCACATCTATGCAAGAAACGGACAGCACTCAACAGCAGTCTGAATTTGGAAATGTGAGTATTTTCACCTCTAGCTTCTACCTATTTCTATCCAAATTTTTTTTTTAAGTATTTTCTTTTCGCCATTTTTCAACACTGTAAAAGTGTATGTCAGAGATATTAAAATGTTAATCTCCCCGCCCCCCGACCATTGTTTTTAATTTCTCTGCTCCCTTCAGAGATAGCTGAATATAATGCATTTTTTTATTAGCAAAGAAAGCACTCTTTTGCGTCTTTCTAAACTTTCTGAGGGGGGAGGGGGTAACTTTTTAGTTTTAAAAATTAGTTTACGAGTAGAAAAATGCTTCACTACATATCAACCGAATTGTATTTTAATGCTAATTTTGAATATCTTTAAATCATTTCGTTTACCTTAACCCATCAAAAGTTATGAGAAAATTAAGAATTTTTGAAGTAGAAATTCAGACCTCGCATAAATTGTTTCCACAGCGCATTTCTATCTGACGCTGTTTCCGCAGCACGTTATAGACTAATGGAATATAGGCTAAGGGGTTAGAAACGCAATTTCAACCTTTAAGAATATTTCAGCGTGTGTGTGTGTGCGTGTGTGCGTGTGTGTGTGTGTGCGTGTGGGTGTGTGTGTGTGTGTGTGAGCGGTGAATGCGCCGCATCTACTCGATAATTCATTGAGATATTGTAAATTCAATAACAATGTAATGATTTTCACTATTTTATTGTGTGTGTTTGTGTCTATGTTACTAACAAAATTTGTAATTTATTATGCATTTGTTCTGTAAATAATGCTTTAAGCAAAAAGTATTTAGTTTAAATAATTCTAGGAGGAATTGAGTTTTATGGATGGTATGGAAAAAAAATGAACATGATTTTTCAGCTTTATGAAATAATGCTTATTTCACATAGAAAATAAAACTTTTTTTCTACAGATTAATGATACAGCACCACCATTGAGTGATGAGACATCAGCATTTACTGGACCAATTCTATCACCACCAACGGAGTTCAGTGATGAACCTACATTATTCTAGAGAATATGGAATGGCATAGAGGTTTCCTTAATGATGTTTTTGGGGAAATGGCTAGCCTAGACGACTTAACCTGTGATATTGACATGCTTGAGGATCCGGAGTGGGCAGATAGTTTTATGCGTGAGCATTTAGGAGATGTTACTAGTGCAACTGAACCGGGTCCTCATAACGAAATTCCAACACAGGACAATACAGGCTGGCTCGATCAATTGTCCCCAAACACCTTAGAATATGTGCTATCAGGCTTAGGGGACCTCATGCCATCTCCAACCAATGTTATTGAACAGACTGAGAGTGGTGCTATTGACAATTCTGTGTCACCCCCACCATTCCGCTTGATGATATAGCTAGTAGTAGTAGTAGTAATACAACAACACCAGTATCCCCTCTTCCAGATTTTTTTCTGTCCAACTCTGCCTTGCACCACACAAAGGTCTACAGAGCCAATTTCGGTGATCCCTTCAACTCTCTAGTGTCGGGGGATATAATAACAGATTCCTCGGCCATTACACATTCATATATACTAATAAGATTCGAGCCATTCTTGAACAACAGATGGGGGTGTGGGGAGTGGGGGTCAGTTTAAAAGCATCAATAGCACTAAAAAATTTTTTTTTAATGAGAATGCGGGTGAGATGTATTCGAAGTACTTGCACACAGAGATGTTGGCAATTCACCCGCATTTATCTAATTACGGGGAGGTTTTTCTAAATTGGGCTAATAGTATTCAAAGTAAGTGGGAAAATTATAACGAGGCGGGTAGTAGATCTGTGGTTTTATTTATTGAAAGTTTAAATGTTAATATATGTAGGTTTAAAAAGGATTTTATTGTAAGAGGTGGTGGGGCTGGGCCAAGGGTATTGAATTAAAATATCATTCAGATTTAGAGGGGTGTAGGGGGATACAACAAATCTGTTTCGATACGAGGCTGCAGTGTTTCAAGTATGCATTTTTAATTGCTGCATACAGACCTCTTCAAAAAGATGCATCTAAGAAAAAGTTGGATAAAAATGGCAGTTAATGGTAGGGAGGGTTCAAAGTTCCCCAAAGTAGATTTTAATTGTTTAAATGGTCAATTTCCCGTGACACTAAAAGGAATAGATATTTTTGAGCGGGCTAATGCACATTTAAAGATTGGTGTCACGGTGTTACAGTATGAAACAGAATTTGAAGAGGGTCAGCGTTCCGATAAGAAGGGTGTATTATTTCCAGTGCGAGCTCCTTCTATTGAATCAGTAGAACATTGGGTGTGGCTTCTATACACCCCACCCACAGACTCCGATTCAATTGGTCATTTCAATCCAATTACGGATATTAGTAGGGTTCTATGCGAGGGTAAAAAGCGAGGTGGTGTGTGTTATTACTGTCCAACATGTCTCTCAAGATTTTGGACTGATTTAAAGTTAAAGCATCACATGAAACACTGTAAACGTCATGGATACCAGGCTGTGGAGACGGTAAGCGGAGATAGAGCAATCTTACGTTTTAAAAATTTTCAAAACACGCTCCTGCAGAGCAATAAGATCGCTTTGGACTGCGAAGCGAAACTGACAGACGTGTGCGATCCGTCAAATTCAAATCGTTTTAAAATACATGAAGCCATAGGGGTCTCTTACGCTCACGCGCAACGAGATTCCAATAATACCATGCAAGTGCTGGATGTAGTTGAGATGTTGGGTGACGGTGAAGACTTCATGCGCTCGGCATTGGTCAGTCTAATCAAAGCAGCGAACAGTGCAATTTCGCGCCTTCGTTATACAAACTATCTTATGCTCCTATCACCAGATGACATAGTGGCCATTAAAAATCGTAAAATGTGTTGGGTTTGCAAGGGAGAATTTGATGATGGTGTTGGGAATGGGGGGAGGAGGAAGGTGATCGACCATGATCATTTGTGGCAGGAAATTACATCGGGGGAGTAACTTTAGAGGGGTTGCACACCAGTCATGCAATTTAAACGTTAGACAGCAATATTTCGTACCTGTTTTTATACACAATTCCAATTACGACTTAAAGTTTGTTCTACCGGCGTTGGCCCGCATTGCCAAGGGTGGAGTTGTAGATGACGCATGGATAGATGGTTCTTTTTCTTATAATATCATACCCAAATCATCGGAGAAGCTACTGCTGCTAGAATTCATGTGGAAAACAGTTCACAAGGGTAACACGTGCCTGAATAAAATCCGTTTTTTAGACTCTTTCAGCTTCTTCCCCAAATCTTTAAGTCAATTGATTCAGGTACAGAAAAGTGACAATTTTGATAGCTTCCCCCTCCTCAAACAGCGCTTCCCCGATGATGAAATGTATGATTTATTAACGTGTAAGGGTATATATCCATATGATTATTACAACTCTGGCTCGAGGCTAGATGAGGTGTCACTACAGCCCATTGAAGCTTTTTACAATTCTCTTACTGAGAGTGAGTGCACCACTAGCGACTACGAATTTGCTAAGAGGGTTTGGGCAAAGGGTGGATGTAGAAATGGGTGGGATTATTGTAAACTATACTTGGCCAGTGACGTACTCACTCTTCTGGACATTGTGTGCAAAAATACGGATAAAATCTATGGGAATTTGGGTTGGATTTAGGTTATTATTTTTCCCCTCCTCATTTGGTGATGGACTTGATACTTAAAATCAGCAAAGAAGAAATAGGTCTGATCACCGATGTGGATCAGCATCTGTTTGTAGAGAGATCAATGAGGGGTGGGTATGTTTTTCACGGGGATCGTATCATGAAAACTGATCCGAGTGGACAGCACACCGATGAAAAGTCGGACGCAGTTTTTTGGGATATGAATTCTCTTACCCATCGGCAATGTCTCACTACTGTTTGCCGTGTGGCAATTATAAATGGCTTGACAATCCATGTGCTTCGAATTTCCCCGACATTGCCAGTGTTGAGGAGAATGGTGCACAGGGATGGTTTTTTTGAAATTGACGGTGAAATACCCATGGAAATCCATGACTCGGTAAAAGACTTTGTTTTTCCGTGCATAAATAGACCGGTGGGTAGGGACTCTCTGAGTCCCTACAATTTATCTTTAGTAGAGGATGGGAGTATGCACTGGGTACCTTCAAAACAAAAACTAATTGCCGACCTCAAACCGAAATAGAATATCGTTGTTCATCACGTGCTATTGAAATGGATGGTGTCCAATGATTTCAAGGTCACAAAGATTCATAGAGCCCTCCAATTTGATCAAAAGCCTTTCATGAAAACGTTTATTGACACCTTTGACAGTAAGCGTTCACAAGCGAAAACGAAAGTTGAAAAAGAAGTCTATAAACTCATTTTTGAACTCAGCTTTCGGTAAAATGTGCGAGAGCGTACGAAACAGAAGTCGATGTGACATTGTAACCAACCCCAAAGATTGTGCTCGAATCATTGCGGATCCAAACTTCACATCGTTCAACGACGTCACAATACACTGTACAAGTACATTCTACTTGCAATCAGTGTTTATAGTCGTTATGCATATGCAATTCCATTGCGATCAAAGAGAGGTGTTGAAGTTGCTCAGGCCATTGGAAGTTTTCTCGAACAGGATTCGTATAAAAAAATTCAAACGGATCGTGGTAGTGAATTTGTTAATCCTCATGTTTGCAAATGTACTAGAGAAATATAGTACACTGCTCTACCATAGTCATAGTCCTATAAAGGCTGCATTGGCCGAACGATTGATAAGAACTATTCGACTTTTAATTTCAAGATATTGCACATTGAAAAATACACCGGCTTTTATTCATGATTTAGATAAAATCATGTTGATTTATAATCAACGACCTCATCGATCATTGTCCAACTCTACACCAACGGAAGTTCATCATTCTGATCATGATACAATTGACACCTTTCTTAAACAATATTCCAATGAAACGATTGTCAAGAAGAAAATAAATTCAATGTTGGTGATACTGTTCGAATTAATAGAACAACTAATGTTTTTGAAAAGGGGAATTACTTATGGTCCGCAGAACTTTTTAAAGTAGCAAAAATCCTAGACACTAAACCCATAACTTATCGTTTGCGTGATACCAAAGATGAAGAGATTCTCGGCGACTTTTATGACTATGAACTACAAAAAGTTAAAATAATAGTGAAATCTATCAAATTGAAAAGATATTAAAGACACGTACTCGCAGGGGTAAGAAACAGTTACTTGTTCGGTGGCTAGGATACAACTCTGATTTTGATTCTTGGATCGGTGTTGAAGATATTGACAATGCCCAATGATTTCTATGTAACTTTTATGTCCAATGTTTCCAATCCTCTCTACAACGACTTGAATACGACAAGTGATTTTTGGACAAAACTCTCCCCCGCCATCAAATTTGACGGTGCGTATGAAGTGGCTCTTGTCGACTGTATTCTCAAAAATACCTATGACATCCTGAGAAAGGATCGTGTGTATGATATAAAAGTTATACCATTCGATTGGACACTCTTTGTCGACTATGAATGGGTTGAAGCACTTAAATCTAGCGAATATCCACATGCTAAATTGAAATTTATTGAATACGATAATATGACAGATTTGTGTCGTACAATCAATAGAAAAAATCTCATATCGTAGGAATGGTAAATTCCATTTTAATTATTCATTGGAACACGATAGGATTTACATTACCTCACCTGTTGACACTGAAATAATTATTCTCAATGATAATCTGAGAGACGTTCTTGGCTTTAAACTGAATATGATCAATGGGGAGAAATGCTGGCACTGTTTTACGGGATGGATCAAGTTATTTTTGCTGATTATCTACCTGGTTTTGCCTCGGACTCTTGCATATTTCTCTATGCATCCTTTGTGGAAACATCAAGAGTCGGTAATTCAAATGTACCTCTCCTATGTGTTCTTGAACGAAAAACATCTCATGAACTTGTTCATCCCTATAATATAAAGCATCTTCAGTATGTTCCAGTAAACCCTTCGTATTTGGAACTCTGTCAGTTACACTAAGAAGTGAATTGGGCGATCCTCTAGCAATAACAAAAGGCTTAGCAGTGATTACATGTCATTTTCGACCCATTGTTGGCGATAGCACAATCACATAAAATGAACAATAGAAGAATTCCATTTGTCTGTCCCGATATCGATTGCTATGTTGGTGCTTTGAGTCCACGTCAAATAGGCAATGGATTGGACTACTACAAGGGGCGTACTACAAAGTCTGGCTATGGTCTTGGTAGCTGGTTTGCTAGGCTATTTTGTTCTGCACTACCCCTTGCCAAAAAATATCTTGTACCTGCTGCATCGAATTTTGCTGCCTCCACACTACAGGACTGGGGTCGGGCAAGAATTTCAAGGAGAGTGTTAAGGAAAATATTAGATCTTCAGCAAGAGCCGTTGGTGAGCAACTAAAATCTCGACAAAATGGGGAGGGATTGAAAAAGATGCGTGCGCGTCATTCACTCATCAGTCTCGACCCAGGCGGGAAGCGAAGGACATCAACAAGGACTTTGAGGAATAAAACAAGGAAGACCAATAAGCAGAAGAAGAAAAAGAAAAAGATTGTTAGATCAAAGAAGGATTTCTTCTCTTAAGATGACTTATCTCCCCAACAAGGAAGCATATCCATCAATTAGTTCCTCATTGAATCTATTCAATGCTGAAAATGTTGATGTCAGTGTCAAGTATGGCTACTATGAACAATTTCATCCCCAACAACCCCTCTCGGAAAATATACACTTTCAAATATTTTCCCAATGAAGACTATTTCATTGATTTGTCATCAACATTTATTGATTTAAATGTTGTGGTGAAGAAAAAGCCAGATAATACAACTCAAAATGCTGGTGATGGTCTCTCCTACGAGAACTGTATTCTACACAACCTATTCAAACAAATTAATGTATTTATTAATGGTACTTTGGTGAGCACTAGCAATAATTTATCCAACTATGCAAGCTACATACAATTTATGATGATGACACCAAAGGCATACAAGGAGTTGAGAGGACATCATTGGGCTATGAATATCGATCAGGTGTTGATACTGACGGTGAGTTGACTACTGCAGTGACCCAAGTGTATCATCTGGTTGGAAAATTAAATAATGAGATATTCAATATATCCCAATGGTTACCCCCCAATGTCAAGATTGACATAAAGTTACAGATGGCCCCATCGAATTTAATTTTGAGAAAAACAACTTCCTGGAGCACCCGATGCAAATGTCATTATCACATCGGCAATTTTCCACGTCCGAAAACAACAGTTATGAGCTCTGTTGCATTGGCAGTGGAAAAGCTAAGAGCCAATGGCAACAACATTAAACTTCTCGTCCCCCATACGATCACCAATCAACGTCACACTGCCACCGGCTCTCGTAGCTATAGCGATTCATCATTTATCAATGGAGAAATCCCATCAAAATTGGCTTTGGCCTTTGTAAAGAGTGGCAGTGCCGTTGGATCCTGGACTGAATCCCCCCATGATTTTAATTTTTTTGGTCTATCTAGCCTTGTGTGCAAAGTGAATGGCATTTCACTGAACACTCTATCTTTTGACAAAAAATCCTATAGAACTCTGTATGAGTTGACCATGCAATCCCTAGATCATGACTCTCAACTATTTGAAAATGGGAATAACAGATTCAATGTTTTCAAAAAATCATGGGGTAATTGTTTTAGACTTGTCGGGGACTCAGGATATGAGCATAGTACGAACAGGGAATGTACGTTTAGAGCGTACATTTGCCGATGCTTTGACTGAGAGTATCACACTAATATTACTGAGTCAATTTGAAACCTATTGGGAAATCACACCCGACGGCAGTGTTCTACTAGACCTAGCACCATGAACACAAATCAAATAATCAACGTATTTAGTATGGATCCATACATGTCCCAGTACGAGTCCTATTGCATACCTTCGGACTTCATTGAAAAAATTCCAAGTGTTAACAATACCTTAATCATTGTTAATAGCAGTCCATCGACTTTGAAGACCGGCCATTGGCTATGCATATTTCAAACAGCGAAGAATAATGAATTTTTTGATCCTCTTGGCCTATCGTATAAATTCTACACGTCATAATTCAGCAACTTTATTGAAAGCAGTGGGAAAACCATTATTCAAAATCAACGAAGAGTACAGGATTTAACGACTAAGACATGTGGCTTTCATGCACTACTCTTTTTCATGTTCAGATGTCGTGGCTACACCTACAAGCAGTTTCTCAACATCTACGTTGACTTACCTCGATTGAACGACTTTCTAGTGGAAAATATACTTACAAGCGTATTTAATATTGATTTTAGTGCCCTACGAATAAAATGTTCTAAAAATGTATGTGAAATTGTTTATTAATAAAAATTTATATACATGATAAAACGACTTTTCTACTCTTTAGATTTCACCTTCTACTAGGTATAGGCATTTGTCGACAACAACTAGTGCAGGTAGATTATCTGAATTCACAGTGTACTGATCCTGATGTACTGCAATGTCAGGGTCACATTTTCTACAATAGAGTGTGACTTCACTCTTGTCATATCTCTTTGTATAGTCAATGATACTATTCTCATTCATTCTATAGAATTCACATGTTTCAATTTGCTTATTTGAAGCAATTTCACAAACAGTGTCATCAAGTGTCGAATCACATTCCGTCACAGCCAAATAATAATCAGTGGGCTTATAATCATAAGACCCATTGTCTTCACAACGATGACGTAGAAACCATATTCTTTTGCTGTTCCAACAGTTGAATCGCTGACCCGGCTCCTCCTCCCAGAACAATCTAAAACCACGACGATACCAATCTCGTAGCAATAAACTAAAATCACGGTTAGGATTCTTTCCAATCATACCCGGATATGTATTCTCCCATCGATTACATTTATCATAATGGCAATTAGAGCATAGGTGGCCTCTAGGATGAGAGTCACACACCCCTTCAAGACAGGAATTACAACCTTTAATTTGTACAGCATATCCTTTATGCAATTTATACGGGTTGCATAATCTACAGTTTTCATCATACTCATCAATCATTGTGCAATTCTCACATGATGACCAGCTGCCCAGTGTGTACATACATAGGGGACATGTATGGAACATTTTTTCATGTGTTGACACTCTCACTGCCACAATGAAACTGAGCTAGCAAGAACAAAAATTGTCTGAGATAGAGAGAGGAGTAAATCATCCTTGAGCACCATCTTTCTCATGAAAAAAAAAAAAAAAAAAAAAAAAAAAAAAAAAAAAAAAAAAAAAAGTCCTAAATTTCTAAACTAATGTTTAAAAGCATATCCACAATATCATTTTGCCGTGTCGTGATCAATATATCAATAAATTGTGTAAATGCATTTGGACCACGATGTAGAAGCTTCATACAATAGTCTAAGGATGGAGAATCAGTTTTCATTATATCGACAAGCATTCCCCGAGAAAATATCTTCCTTTGAATAGACAGCTCTAGAAAATCGTCATCTAGAATCAAATGTTTTTCCATAAACACTAGATTCCTCATGATTCGCTCTTTCTCAAATCTATCCATTTTTTAGAGTCCTAACACTCTCACAACCAACTTCAGACTAACCAGAATTTCTTTTTGTACTCTAGAAAATATACGCTAATCTACTATAGAAAGAAAAATACCTTTGATTTAGAAACAATTTTATTGAACATAATTACAATAATAGTATTCACTGATGCATTTTATTCTCATCAATATATTTCGATAGGACATCTATTGCTGACCGAAGTTTATTTATATGGAGAATATTCACTTTTCCAGCAAAACATAGTTGCTCCTCCTGCTTAAACTTGCTTAATGTTATCACGTATCTAGCATACATACTGTCCCATTCAAGGCATAGTCTACAACCAGCGGTTATTTCCACAGCCACATTGGGTACTCGTAAATCATTGCTGCTACTGTCGGCTCCATCATTAATCTCCAATAATGTAAATGCACCACTCATTTTTTTTCTCCACTAATATCCTCTCAAATAAACTATTCTCTCTGAATTCAATTCTCTTACTAATATGAATTGTAGTGAAAACCATTCCTTTTATTCAAACCCAACCACAAATCAAGTTATCATATATTGAACAACCACCGATGCCTCTGATTGGCTCATAAAAAAATGCCCACGTCAAACGGTACATTCATTGTGCAATTGACAACAATAACAAAAACCTTGGCAGCTTTTCAAAATGTTCACGTGTAAATACAGTGTCTCAAGCATGGGTTTTTCTTGCGCAATTCCAATGTACGCTTGAATGTACGCTTGAAATCTATTACACTTTTGAGCATATTCTTGTAGGTGTGAACGTACGCTTGAAAGTACTAGATAGATTACTACTGACAATTCCGCAGCAAAACATCTAGTATACTTGTATCTTCCTTAACTTTTAGAAGCCGCCGGTTTCTGGAAATACTTAACAGCTGTCATTACAATGAGTTTTGTTTTCTAATCTTAGTTATAAGACTTCTTCTCCTTCTTGTTTGGATTATTATGGATACGCTTTCGCATAACCACAGCACTGAATTCAAATTACAGGCCCAGTGACGCGATGATACAGCTGAGATTGAAATCCGGGTTCCGTATTACCAAGCAGAGATCAATCCCACTGTACCATCACAGGACAAGAATTAACCTAGTTTCTAAACTGAAAAAAAAAAAACAGATTTGAATCATTTATTTGTTCTTCTTTTTTAATGATTCCCGTTTATATAAAAACCTCCGAACTTGATAATAATATCAACCTTGATAAGCTTGCCAGTCTTTAAGACTAGCGAGTTTTTTTTACATTAGTTTAGCTTCGTTTGGCTATTCTCTGATTAGGCCCTCGTAGTGTACAAATGACTATGGGGTTGTCCAATTCCCGCCGCTTGGTGTACATCTCGGAGCGCCACGTACGATGTACTTTTGCAACGCCAGGCACAGTTCCACCACACGTGACAAAGTCCTTAAAATGCTAGGCACAGTTCCACCACGCTTGGAAACTTTCACCACGGTTGGCAAACTTTCAGCACCCTCGACACGTGCCACCTGCTGTATATGATTTTTGTAAGTTGTAGACCCCTTGCAAATGACATTGTATGGGTAAGGCTTAAATACAGTCAATTATTAAATGGGAAAGTGATGTTCCTGCTACGAAGATTTGGAAGGATTAAAAAACCTCGTTCACGG
Organism: Artemia sinica; assembly: GCA_027921565.1. Taxonomy (NCBI): domain Eukaryota; kingdom Metazoa; phylum Arthropoda; class Branchiopoda; order Anostraca; family Artemiidae; genus Artemia; species Artemia sinica. The sequence goes on from JAPEVW010000161.1 coordinate 257,198, forward strand.
CTTATGTGCCATCAACGCCCCTCGCGACGAGTTGAATTTGCTTTTCCTTTCAGTTCCCATAGGCTACTCTTTGATGATGACCTTCTGGTGAACATATGACCGTGGCATGTGGACGAATGAAATCTCATTAAGTCTTAAACAGGAAAAATCGTCCCTGCTTCTAAAATTTGGAAGGAATATAAAATATCATCAACGCCTCATGTGCCATCAACACCTCTGGAAACGAGCTTGATTTTGCTTTCCTGCAATTTTCCGATACTCCTTGGTGACGACCTTGTGGCGTACATATCACCATGGCATGCGGACGGGTGAAGCCTCGTTAGCTTCTGAGTAGGAGAATGTCAACCCCTCTACAAGATCTCGCAGGATTAAAAACATCGTCAACCCCTTATAGGTGCTCAACGCCTATAGAGTAACCAAGACAATGACAAGTTTAGCTGGGCATGACAAAGCCCGACGATCTGGGTCATAGATGTACATTCCAACATATTTTTTATTTATATCAATGGATATTAAGCCTGGACCAGGTTTTATAGATTCACCAACAGATATAACAACTTGACTAACATTAGCTGATGAACCTCATCATTTTATAGCACATCATAAAAAGCCAATTGACGTAAGACTGTTGGCTACAATGAATCAAAAGCAAAAGCTAAAGCACGCAACAGTATTTAGGAGCAATATAAAAGTAATTTCTACTATAGTAGTGCCTGGAGTAGCAACTATAATCACTTTGTGATCTAAGTGTCAAATTTTTGAGTAATAATGAAGAAGAAAAAAAAAAAATCAAATTACGGCCTACTATAGTTCGAGATATCATTTTTGGTGGCACAGCGCGAATAAGAAACGACACCCGAAGTTATCAATACATTTTTCTATTTTTGATAAAAACAAGTTTCCAAGATAACAAGGATATATTTTGAAGAGCTTTAGTGAATGGGTACTTCTGTGACTTTTATTCAGGTCTTCGGAATATTCAGGAGACTCATAAAATGCTTTGATGCCTTCATAACTTGTTAAAAACAGGAAATTGTGACATTTTTATGTTTCCTGAGGAACCCTTAATACTAGTAAGGGGTTATAATTCTAAAACTTGCCGTGACAATTCAAACACCATTCAAAGGCTTGCCCTCTTTCCATCATCTGGTGTACAGCAAAAAAAAACGCTTTTTGCGCCTTTCAAGACACCCTTACGCCATTCCTAGTCTTTTTGTGGATTGTAAGGTATACTCTGGGTCACGCTGACGCATTTCCGCCACGCCTGGCGCACGCTGTCTGATGTACACAATTTTGAAAGATGGCAGCCCCTCAAAGACGTTGCGATACAAAACACCAAATTTGTCATCCAGTTTAGTCTTACCCATCAAAAGTTACGCGCCTGAGAAAAGTTGCCTTATTTTCGAAAAAAGGGAGAAACACCCCCTAAAAGTCATACAACTTTAATGAAAAGCATACCATCAGATTCAGCGTATCAGAGAACCCTACTATAGAAGTTTCAAGCTCTTATCTGCAAAAATGTGGAATTTTGTATTTTTTTGCCAGAAGAAAGATCACAGATGAATGTTAATTTTTTTTTCCAGGGGTGATCGTATCGACCCAGTGATCCTAGAATATCATGGAAGGGCTCATTCGAACGGAAAGTAAAAGTTCTAGTGCCCATTTATAGTGACCAAAAACATGGAGAGCAACTAGGCCCCTCCCACGCTTTTTTTCCAAAGTCACCTGATCAAAATTTTGAGATACCCGTTTTGTTCAGCATGGCCGAAAAATACAATAGCTATGTCTTTGAGGATGAATTAATACCCCACAGTCCCCGGGGAAGCTCTGCAAGTTATGAGCTTTGCCATGTTTACATATATTATTGGTTATTGGAAAGTATACAGAAGTTTCCATGGGGGAAGGGACATTGCTATGAAGGGGGTGCCAGATTTCCCAACACTATTTAAAAAAAAACTATCAGAAATTAAAAAAAACAATTTTTCAACTGAAAGTAAGGAGCAACATCAAAACTTTAAACGAACAGAAATTATTACGTATATGATTGGGTTCGCCCCTTAGTCATTACCTCGGTCTTTTACGCTAATTTCTTTTTTGTACTTTCATCAGAGCTATTTATTCTAATTAACGGCCTTTGTGATTAAGGGGTCATTGTTAAAGAATTGGAACAAAATTTGAACTTAAGCGTAAAGAGCGAGGTATTGACTAGGGGGCCAACCCCTTAGTATACGAAATAAAAATATACGAACATACAAGTTTGTTACGTAAGTTAATTCGCAAGTTACGTCAGATCAAAATTTCGAGAAAGCCATTTAGCCAAAAAAAAAAAAGTAAAATAATATGCAAATTTCATTTTAATTATTCATTTACGGTAAGCCAAAATTAAAGCTGCATTAATTCAAAAACGTTCAGAAATTAAATAAAACAACAAGTTTTTTTTTAACTGAAAGTAAGGAGCGACATTAAAACTTAAAACGAACATAAATTATTGCGTATGATGAAAGGGGCTGTCTCCTCCTCAACGCCTCACTCTTTACGCTAAAGTTTGACTCTGTATCACAAGTTCATTTTTTACAGCAATAATAAACTTTAGCATAAAGATCGAGTGTGTTGAGGAGGGGACAGCCCCTTCCAAAAACGCAATAATTTATGTTCGTTTTAAGCTTTAATGTCGCTCCTTACTTTCAGTTAAAAAAAATTGTTTTTTTTTATTTAATTTTTACAATATAAGTTGAACAAAATATTACAATATCCCTTGTACTGGGCAGTGGCGGCGTTAGGAATGGACGGCCAGTGCAGCTGCAATTGGCACCACGCCACCAAGGGGCCCACATCTCAGTGTAGGCATAAACTAAAAGCACAAGGCCACGTAAATGCTCAACCATCTCTGTGCGGCATGCACATACCGCACGGAGCGATCCATCATGCTGCATTGCGAAATCTTACCCCGAAATCCCATTTGAGACCACAAAAACACGTACACAATAAGATTTAATTAAATGAATGATATAAATACAATTCTTCGGTTTGTAATAATAGTACTTGAGGTCCTACAAATTGACATTGCAGAGGGCCCAAAAAGATCCAGCACCGCCACAGATACTGAGAATGCCGAAAAGTAAATCTCTAATCCCGCGCACAATACAGTAAGACTGAAAAACTTGTATGTTGAATGAAATATATATATATATATATATATATATATATATTATATATATATATATATATATATATATATATATATATATATATATATATATATATATATATTATATATATATATATATATATATATATATATATATATATATATATATATATATATATATATATATATATATATATATATATATATATATATATATATATATATATATATATATAATATATATATATATATATATATAGACTGTGTTCTGTTTTCATAGAGGATCAATTTGTAATCTTAGCCTTAGCCTCAGATGTGACCTTCAAGACCATCAAAATTTAAGCTTCGGTGTATATTGAAGCCCCCCCCCCCACCCTATTCCTAAATTTAATTCTGAATATTAGTCCTAGAGGTTATGGCGGTAGGATTCCTTCTAACTATATCGCCTGTCTGGCTTACCATCATATTCCTTTGCGTGAAAAAATGCTGTCAATATACTAGACCCTTTGAAGCTATTTTCTAAAGGAATAAATTTTAGTGTAAAATGGAGATTTTTAAGCGTAAAATCTTAAAAAAAAAAACTTACCTGAGCCCTTTGAAGGTAGATTTCAAATTCCTTGTAAGGATCAGCTTCATCACAAATTTTGGTGGGATCTATTGAATTCCTGTTCAGTACTGACATCTCGTCTGTAAAAACAGTAAATAGCTTTAGTAATTAGTTGAAAAATTAATTGTGTAATCTAATTAATTTGTTTTATTTTGTTAATTCAGCAATTATTATTTGTAACCCATTATTAAGACAAAAGAGAGACTTGACGTTTCGCGGTAGAAACTTGTGAACTTGTCCCAATGCTTATGCGACAGAATCACAAAGATTTTCATAAGTTTATTTAGATTTGAGGTGCCTTCTCGCGTAAATCTAAATCGTACGTGTGGCATTTCAAAGACAGTGGCGTAATTTTGTCAAAATTCTGGGGGAGGGGGAAAGTTGGAGCCAATTTTCCCAAATCAAGTGAAATGACAGTGAAAACTGAAAAATGAGCCATATAGTACCATAAAGGTATAGATATACTAAAGAAAACTGGCCCGTTTCTGTGGATGCTTAAATTATGCCGGCTTATCTTGGTTTTGACACGATTTTTGAAGAAACTAAATTTCATCTGAGGAGGCATTGGGGTCTGGGAGGGGAGAGGGCAAACCAAGGTCTGGAATGGGCAGCTGCTCCCCTGTCCCATAGCAAATTACGCCGCTGCTTACAACACCAAAATTTAAAAGACTTAGAACCAACAATTATACCTTTTTACATTACCTTTTTTACAATACCTTTTTACATTTCTTACAAATCAAGCAATAAATTGTATTGATAAAAAATAACTAATCCAAAATAATTTAAAGTATTTCTCGTGATTTGATAAAACAGCAAGAAAAAAAAGGTAAAGGAGAGAAAAAGAAAGAAAAGATCCATTAGTAGTATCTTAGGCGGTCTACTGCTTAGCCTACTTGAGATGACTTAGAATGTAAAACTATTTGGTACTCCTGTACTAAACGGACTGTTTTATATGCTGCAATGGAAGCCAGTCACTAAAAACCCATTTTTGACGGGATAATTCAAGACACCGCTATAGAGTAATACAATGTATAGCGTGGTTTTCATTGCGTATACGATATTTAAACTGTTGTTTTTTTGGGTTTAGGGGGGGGTACCTAGGTTAGGTTACGTAATAATATATGCTAGGCTTTACCCCCCCCCCCACCCCCTAATGTGCAAATATATAGCCTAAATTTGTTTCTTAACTATTATATATTCACCCTATTTTATTTTAATAGTATTAACCAAACTAGCACTAGCACTGTATAAAAGAGTCCGTTTAGTATAGGAGTACCAACTATTTTTGGTTGGTTAATTATTCTTAGCTGACCAATCATAGACGGTTTTACATTTACATGAGTAGCTCAAACTGCAGAATGGCAATACGAAATTGCTAAGGATACTGAACTACGGTGCAACTAGAAGATTTCGCACAATAGCTATCACCAAAGAAGGTCTAACAATGAAAATGAAATCATATGAACTGTCCGGGGTAAAAGTAACGAGAACCCTGTATTTTTTTATCGCTTTGTGGAGCAGAGGCGGAATTACTTGCACAAAATTTCAAATAAATAATCTAACGGTCACAATAATTTTGTAATTTTTGAAATTGTATTTTTATTAGAATAAAGTAGAGTGTGCTGTTAATAAATGAAAATAATTGATAAATTATTACTTAATTAATAAATAAAAAATAAATTAAAAAATAAAAAAAAATCAAATAATAATATTGAATAATTAAATAATCTAAATAGTAAACTAAACAAAATTCAAACATAAATTATTAATTAATTAATAAACTGAAAAAATATAAAAATTTGACCTGAAAGTCTTTGAGAGATAGGGGGCGCTAGTCAAGATTTTGCCGCGGGCACAAGAGAGGCGAGACCGCCACTGTCATGGAGTTCTTAGAACCAACCTCATGGAGGATCTCCCTTCTTATGTGCTTGTACGGTAGCTATTTAGGACAGACTCATATTATGAGTCATAAAAAGAAGCCAGTAATGCAACAATTCAACCCATTTAATGACAGCAAATGTTTGATGAGCTTACATCGACAACTAATGTCAAAGTGGTTAAAACGTAGAGGCACCAAAGACCTCTCTAAACAGGGATATGTAAAACAAAATGAATGAAACAACTTTTTTTTTTGCGAAAGAAAGCCATATATGGGTGAATACATTTCAGGGAGTGTAAATCTTTTTAGAAAATGACACAAATTAAAAAACAATAATTAATTCCTATCGACAATCCCAGAAACTGTGGAAAAAATTGCAGGCACGTGTGTATTATATAAAACACACTTGAGAATTTCGATCGCGAATGATGCGAACATGAGACAAGAAACTGGCCAAGCAACTTCTTTATACCAGACAATTTACTTTGGCTCAGTTGGAAAATAAATTGTAGCTTATTTTTTTTTTAAGTATTTAGTTTGTATTTTGGTTAGGTTATGTTAGAATAAGTTTGTTTCGGTTACGTATTTATTATATGCTATGCTTTAACCCCATACCCCCTAATGTGCAAATATATAGCCCAAATTTGTTTCCAAACTATTATATTTTCATCATAATTTTGTTTTATTTCATTAGCATTAACCAACTTCACTTCTCGAGTGTGTTTTATATAATATACAAGTGCCAAAATGCATTAACCATGAAACCTTGAGGACAGGGGCTGAAGCCCCATACCCCAGCAAGCACAGCTTATGGACTTTAAAGTCCAACAGAAGCCAAGAAAGTTTTACTATGTATACCATCAAGTATCTCAGATGGATATGCCTGTAGGCTAGATGGGAATCTTTGGGATTCATTTGTATAGGCTATAGATGCTGCCGTTTTTACATCCGCTTCCTAATACGCATTATATAGCCTAATAACGTAATCTGTGACGTGTGAACTTTTACATTGTGCACATACCAGGGGTGCCGATTTCGGGGGGGGGGGAGGCGATTGCCCCCTTAGGTTTGTTGTCCCATCCTAGATTTTAATAATTAATTTTTTTGTGTCTTCATTAAAAATACCGGTACCCCTGTATTATTCAGAACACACTCGAGAAGTGAAGTTAGGTTAATCTTAATGAAACATACAAAAATATGATGAAAATATAATACTTTAGTCTATAATAATATAATTTGGGCTACATATTTAAACATTAGGGGGGTGTGGTGGTTAACTAACCTTACCCACTCTCCACCCCATAATGTGCAAATACATAGCCCACAGTATAGAAGTCAAATGCATTCTTTCACCCGTTATTTGTCTTTGTGGCTATGAAACCAGTTTTCATAGATCGTACATTCAGCAGACTTCTAGAGTGTGTTCTGAATAACACAAGAGTACCAAAAAACCTTTTTTAGCATTTTTTGAAAACACATTGTTTTTGTATTTTTCATTGAAAAATATATTTGTTGGTATTCCCACTGAAACAAATCGAAAAAAAACGTCAATAATCCACTCCTTGATTAAAAAAAAAAATCAATTGCTCCCCCCCCCCAACTTTTTTGGGGATATGCGCTCCTGAACATTCAATATCTCTTCATGAAGTAACTACCCCTAACTTAATAATTTAAGCCTAAAATATGCATTCGGAAACAATTTGTTTCTTTTCTTTGCTCCATCATTTTTGCTTATGTATTTTTTCCATGATTATCTGTCGACAAAACTAAGTTATTACCCCCTTGACATGTTATTTCTCATAGTTTAGAAATGAAAGATATAATTATCCCGTGCGAGGCAGCTGAAGGGTTTGTTTTTTAATTCAGCATAGAACCTATTTGTATTCTACTCAAAATGAGCCATTAGGTCTACAGTTAGTACTCCAGACATGGAAAAAAACGGACATACAATATATCTAGGCTACATGTCTTTATTTGTAACGTAATTTGGTCCGCAAAACAACATTTTGGATGAAAGCAATAACTTCCTACATAGCATACGTATATAGCCTATAGGCAATCGACGCATCAATTCGAAAATTGTTAACACGGAAAAAATTGTCCGCCTAATTAAGGCCGGCAGAAATAGTCATGTTTTTATCCATTTTTTGGTACATGCAATAAGACGAAAAACTTTCCTTCAGGCGCGTCAATTAAGAAAAGGGTCAAAGGAGGCACTGGCCCCATCAACCTGAAGTCTGAAAAAAACCTGTTTTGATATTTTCATTGATACTGGCGGGTACTCCAGTACTAAACGGACTCTTTTATATAGTGCTAGTTTGGTTAATGCTAATTTCTGCTCGTTTTGAGTTTGACTCGGTTATTTATTGTAATTTCTGTTTGTTTTGGGTTTCATTTATTTATCGATGCTGATTTGTGGTAGTTTCACGCTCGGTAGATTATTTGATTTGATTTTTTACTCATTTTTTGTTTAATGGAGTTCTTTACTTTTCTTTGAAAAACTTATTTTGTGGAAAAAGTTTTTTAAATTAATTATAATGAAAGAGGAAGGTCATTGTAGAACAATATAATGCGAAGTTAACACACTATAAAGTCTGAGAAATCAGGTCTTTTTATTAGGCAAACGTAAAAAAAAAACTCGAGTAATAAAAAGACTTAAAGCGGGGAATTCCCTTTCTAAGTTAAGACAGTTTTTTCGGCTGAATCTAAGTTTTCCCCCTATAAGGGGTAGGATTGATACTATATTTACCCAGTAAAAAAAACTTTGATTTTGCCAAAAAAAAAGTCTTCGTCTTGAAAAATCAAACTAAAAATGCCTTTCACTCTTCTCAAATACAGGACACATGCGAGAAGTGAAGTTTGGTTAATGCTAATGAAATAAAACAAAATAGGATGAAAATATAACAGTTTATGAACAAATTTGGGCTATATATTTGCACATTAGGGGGATTGGGGGTAAAGCATAGCAACCTAATTTAACAAACGTAACCTAGCTACCTTTTAGTCCCCCTAAACCCCAAAAAAACTAACGTTTAAGTCTTTGTCACGGAGTGAGCAATATCTCACTATGCCGCGGAAACCTGTTTATCAATACCGGCTTTGAGATTTCGATGCGGTCTTTCTTTCAGGCGTCTTGTATTTGAGATGAGTACCACAATGCCTATTTTTTTGAAACGGAGAACGGGGTTAAAAGTTGAATTTTGAGGCTTGGTAAAAAAAAGTGACGCATGATGTTGCTTTTTATGCAACATTGCTGAAAATGAAACAGTGGTTGCAGATAGGCTGCTGAAAATGCATTCTTGTAGATTTGCGGAAACTGACAAATGAAAATTTTTTCTTGTGCGAAAAAATACCACCAAGATAAAATCACTTCGTCAAATGGTATTTTTTCCTTGCATTACCACTTTCCAATTCGTAAATAGAACAAAGGAAGCAATACCATATCAAGTAGGGGCCCAGGGAGTGTAAGAGGGGGGAGTAGAATTTCGAAAATTTTAGTTTGACTTCACAAAGTTTCACTCAGCTTCCCTGTCGCTTTCAAGATTCAATTCATAGCCCCAGGCCCCGAGACATATCAATTTTGAGATCAGTTTTATAAAATGTGAAATGATTTCCCCACATCTCTTTTTACGTGATTTTCTCTGTGATTGTATATTATGATTCTAGTGTGTTTACATGATGAAACTAGCAATAAACTAAGTTTTACTGACTCTTTGCCAACCAAAAGCTACCAAGGTGGGTGTGTGAATGGAATGGGAGCAATCACGAGTTCAAAATTAAACATATCTAAGAATTGGTAACCTTGCTTTAAATAATATACCTCGTGATTATTACCAAAATGTGTATTTTAAAGCATTAAATTTGAAATTTTTTACCATTTCGCGGCTGCTACGTTCACACTTATAATGAAAAGCCGAAACATGCAGGAGGTGATAAAACATAATTTTGCCCCTTTTTGTTTATAATTTAGCAATCTATCAAAATGAAGGATTTTTCCGTGTAGATACCGAGGGGTTGCCGCCTTTCCACCGCCTGGTGTACATCTCAGACACTCTATAAAGATAATTAACCGTAAGTTCACCGCAGACGATTTCTGGCTCTTCATTCTCGGTGCGTACAAACAGCTCCTCCCACATACTCTGTCATTAGCGGGTTACTAATGTTAGTATGGGTCAGCGGTCCAATTACCCTGGAACAGGTATCTTGGCAGAAACTTTCTCAAAATGCCTTTGAAACCAACTCGAGACTTCGAAACCTACTTGTAATTCCTAAAAACATCAAATAATAACACTGCACTTCTAATTACAGATTTTCATATATGTATTGAAATATATTAATTTAAAAATTAGTTTCTTTAAAATTTAGTGTTCCAACGTTGAAGCCAAGTTTCGCGTTCAAGAGAAATCTGACTTGTCTATCCGTGAAAAGATCTAATGTCGCTTTATGTTTTTACGTTCTCCGGAGCACTCGCATCTCTGTCCGGGTTTTTATAATGGGTGAGATAGGGAACGATCATACTGTCTATTATTTATATACCGTGATCTCAGAGTTCCACGTTTGGCGAAAGTTCTTCCAAGCTTGGCACAATCCTCAAAACACCATGGGGGCACAAACAAGTTGGTGCCCCCTCAATAGGTACAGGAGCGTTAACGACATCTTGACGAACTAGACAGTTAAAGAAATCGCTTAGTACCTAATCGCATTGGAACATACTTCTAACTGCACCCAAACAGAAAATTTTACATAAATACACCAAAACATATTTATGCCGCGCAGCGGGAACGAAATAGCGCAAAGAAAACTCAGAGAGCTCAATAATCATTGATGGTTTTCCTAAATCGGCTCACAATTCAGTATAATAAATAAAGCACTGACCAGGCACGCGCTCAGGAATTTTTTGGAGGGAAGGGGGAAAATGAAAAAAAATGATAATTTGAATAAGAAGGGCCCAGAAACTCAAGAAAATTTATTATTTTGTTTTTAATTTTCGGGGAAAGGGGTCTGTCCCTGAGACCCTGCCCGTGCATGCGTCTGTGGTACTGACGATTATCTTACCAGAGTAAGACTGGAAATAGCATACTTAAATCAAGTTCGACCACAATGCGTTAGGTTTCATTTTTGGGTGCTTTCCCATTATATGGGCATTCCTAAAAAGTCAAGTTTGGTTAATGCTAATGCAATGCAATAAAATAGGATGAATATATAATAGTTTATATAAAAAATTTGGGCTATATATTTGCACATTAGGGGAGGGTGGGGGTAAAGCATTGTATATATTAAATATGTAACCTAACCTAGGTACCTCCCCCCCCCCTTCCCCTAAACCCCCAAAAAACACAGTTTAAATATCGTATAAGCAATGAAAAGCACGCTATGGATTGCATTACTCTGAAGCCGTCTCTTGAATTAACCCATCAAAAACGGGTTTTTCGTGACTGGTTTCCTTGTAAATGCCTATATAATGGGAAAGTACCCATTTTTGTATTGTTTGCAGCTTAACTGTAAAACGAATATTAAAAAAGGAAACATATTACAGAAATAAACATGGGGCCTGGAGGGATATTACTTGGCCTATGCTATTATTCAGTTCATATTCATTTTTTTTTAACATTACCGTAAAAACCACCTAACAAGGGACGCAGCCCAATCTAGGGACATTTTTCCAGGAAAGTTGCTTAGGCCAAGATATGTGGAGAAGTTTTAAGGATACTGCCAAACTAAAATTACTGTGAGTAAGCCTATTCATTTTTACATAGAATTGTGCCATATTTTGTTTAATTTAGTGATTTTTTGTTTTAAAAAAAATAAAAAGAAAGATTGGGTAATTTTGATTTATTTTTTAGGTCTGGAAGTGTTGTCTGGTGCTACAACTGGACAACTGAAGCAGAGCTGAGAGCTAGCTAGACGGATTGCTATATTGTCAAGGATGACTGTAACCAATTTTCTAAGGAAAAGGTTTAGTTTCTAATTTATTTTTTATTTTTTACTAAAATCTGTCTTTTTCAGGTTGTAAAGTGCTCAATCAAGGGACATGAGCGTAAGAAGAAAGCAGGTGGACAAGGATACCCTAGAACGTGCTCTAGCCGCTGTTGACGACGGAATTTCTTTTAGAGAAGCTGGTGATAAATTTGGCATCCCAAAAAGTGTCCTCTATAGACATCATAGTGCAAGAAAAAAGGGTCATAAAATCTTAAAGATGGGAAGACCTCCCAAGATGGACGAGTTTCAAGAGGAAGAACTTGTGAAAAGCTTGGTGACTTGTAGACAGATGGGCTATCCCATGACAGCTTTTGACTTGAGGTGTTTTGTGAAGTATCACCTAGATCGCCAAGGCAGATCATCTAGCAGATTCAAGTACAATATTCCTGGCATGCGGTGGGTGAAAAAAAAATTCTAGAAAGAAACAGTGGCAAACTGTCAGAGAGAATGGCCTCAAACATAAAAAGAGCTAGAGCAAAAGTGAATCATGCTATGGTTAGGGATTTTTTGACGAATATGCTAAAGACACAGAAGGAATTCCTCCTCAAAATATCATAAACTATGATGAGACAAATCTGACTGATGAGCCAGGGAAGAAAAAAGTGATTGTGAAACGCAGCACAAAGTATCCAGAAAAGATTATGAACTCCTCAGAAGCAAGTGTTTTGCTAATGATGACAGATACAGCAAGTGGTATAGTGCTGCCTCCCTATGTGTGCTACAGGGCAATCCATTTGTATTATGCCTGGACCATTGGCGGCCCAACCGATGCAAGGTACAACAAAACAAAGTCTGGTTGGTTTGACGGCGCCACTTTTGAAGATTACTTCAAAAAGATTATTTTGCCCTACTGTTGTCGGCTATCTGGGAAAAAAGTACTGATTGGTGACAATCTCTCATCCCACCTGTCCCCAGAAGTAGTCAGATTATGTGAGGAAAACAACATTCTTTTCAAGTTCCTTGTACCAAACGCAACTCATCTTCTACAGCCACTTGATGTAGCATTTTTGCTCCTTTCAAATGGAAGTAAAGAGAAATTCTAGACAAGGGAATGATGGGATCAGGAAGAAATTTAAGTGCTGTTGAAAAAACTCAGTTTCCGAAACTGCTGAACACTCTTCTCAGGTCAATTGAAGCAAATGCTCCAGCAAACCTCAGAGCTGGTTTTGAAAAGTGCGGGATCTATCCGTTTAAGCCAGAAATAGTGCTTGCTTGTCTGCCACCTGGTGACCCGACTGACGAAAACTGCGGTGAACTTCAAGACAGTCTGTTTCTTATCTCAGAGAAATCAGGTTTGGTCCTGAGGAGCCCTTGGGTTTGGCAGATGGAAACAATAACAATGCAAGCAGTGGCAGAAAAAAAAGGCTGACAGTGCCTGCCGGCCGGAGTGTCAGAGGAAGGGATACTGGCACACCGGGGAACAGTCATCTGAAGAATCAGTTCCAAAGGATCAATACCAGTAGAAACCCCAGTCAATCTCCCACCTAAGACACAGTTACGTTATGCCAAAGAGAAGACAATGGCTAATCCTAGAAAAAAGAAAAACTGGTTTGTGTGGTCAGAAAATCAGCCAAACAAGCTTGGCGCAAATCAGAAACAAAGTTATAAAGACAAGCACTTCAAGCAAAGAAAATACTGACGACCTAGTAACCTATTTTAACAAAGACTGCAGCCCCAGTGCTGAACTTGAGGATTACAATTTGCAAGGCTCAAGTTCTTTGACTTGGGCACAGAACCAGAAGTTGACTGAGAAGAACCAGAAGGAGACGCCAAATTGACTATTGGATCCTGGGTTATAGTGAGGTTCCAGGACCCCAGTGACACTCGGAAGAACACAAGCCAGAAGCTTTACATTGGGAGAGTAAGTGAAGTGCAGCATGGGAAAGTCACAGCCCAATTTGTAAGGAAGACTACCTCGCCTTACTGTGCATTCCCGGCAGAGGAGGAAAGGCCACGTTCAGAAAGTCTGACATTATAAAATTTCTCCAGCCTCCAGAGTTCACTCATAGAGGGGCTCTGAAGTTCCAAGATATTGGAAGCTTTCCAATTAACTAGATCAGTGCCTAAGATAATTTACGTGATTAAAAAATGCATAAGATACTGTAATTTATGTGATTCACCGCATTTAACTGATTTTTTTTTTAAAGTTGTTTTGGAAGAAACTTGAAGTTGTTTTGGAAGAACCTTGTGGTCTAAAAGTGTAGTCTATAAGTAATAGTGCCATATATTGCACCTGTAAATGAAAATAAACCTTTTTTAAAAACATATTGAGTGTCCCTTGATAATTTAAACAGCAAAAACAAGGTCTAACAATGTGATTCAAGTTACTGTCCCTAGATTGGAAACTGGGCCCAATCAAGGGACACCTCTTTAAAAAAAAAACTAAAAAAAATTGATATAATAAAAATTGCGGATTCTGCTCTAGTTTTCCTCTCATTGAGATGTATCCAATGGCATAAGTTTCATTGTTCTATGATGAATAGTTGACGAGAAATTAATAAAAAACACAAAAAAAGTGTCCCTTGTATGGTGGTTTCACGGTACCAGTTTTCCAGAGGGACAGTCATCAGCTGCCAATGAGAAGTACCGCCCCTCTTAACTCGATCGGCATTTTACTACGACATTTCGAAGAGTGCTGACTTCCGCCACCTGGTGTATATCATAGAATGCCACGTGTGCAGCACAGTTCCGCCATGGTTCACACTTTCCTGCCAAGCTTGGCACAGTACCTAATACGCTTGAAACAGCTCCACCACGCTTGGCATTCTCAACCTGGTGTACACGATTTCTGAGGGAGCGACCCCTCCTAACGTGTTTGTTATCAAGAGAGCTAAAAAAACAATATCAATGTCGGCACATTTGATTTTTGAGTTTTCTGGGTTTTCTATGTGCCACTTCCTACCCGCTGCGCGGAGGATGATTCCTAAAAGCATAGGCTACGTGGAAAAGCAAAGAGGCCAATGTTCTGTCAATCGTTTTTTTATCATTTCGCGAGCTTATATTATTTTAATAGTAAATTTTCTTTATAGAAGTTTAGATACATATATCTGACTTCGTTCTTAAGTACTGTTGCATTGTTACTTGTAATTATTGATTTTGAAATATGCGTGGTGTAAATCGTGCAATACCAGATTTTGTGTGCAAACTGTCTATATATATATATACATATATATATATATATATATATATATATATATATATATATATATATATATATATATATATATATATATATTATATATATATATATATATATATATATATATATATATATATATACACTCTTTCCTAGCAATGTATCAAAATACAATTCTTATGAGATATAATTAACACACTCATTAAACTAGCACCATGAATATATGAGCATTAATTGGAAAGAGAAAAAGCTTCAAAGAACATTTCTTGATGATTCAGAAAAGCAAATATGGACTAAATTTAAAAAGTTAGGCTATTGCTGAAGAAGTTGCGCAAAAGACATGTCAGAAAATAAGAAATCTAATTAAAACGTGAAAGAATGGCACATTAATTCTAGAGCATGGCCAATGTGCTCCTACAGTTTTGATGGCCTTCGGTTTTTGTTTGTTTTGCTCCGTCAAAGCTCCTGTTATGCATATAATTAAAGCACAAAGCAAGATAAAAAAAACAATGTTGTGAAATACTACAGAAAACAAAGTCGCTGGTGTCATTTAGAGAAGATGGCACGGGGCATGTGACCCAGGATTTTTTTGCCCGACCCCTCGATTTTGTACAATGCCTTTTTTTGGGTATTGTCACTGAGAAATCCTACTTTTTTGAATTTTCAATAACAAAATTGCAAAACAACAAATACCCCCCCCCCCAATAGATTTTATAAACAAATTTTGCACCCCGTAGGTTTTAAATTAAATCCCCCCCCCCCGAGAAAAATCATGAATTGACGGTACTGTTCTATGCCTACTATTACTACTACCAAAAAGGTACTTTCCAATTATATGGGCATTTAAAAGGAAACCAGCCGCGAAAAATCCGTTTTGACGGGTTAATTCAAGAGACGGCTTCAGAGTAATGCAATCCATAGCGTGGTTTTCATTGCGTATACGATAATTAAACTGTTGGTTTTAGGGGTTTAGGGGGGAGGTACCTAGGCTAGGTTAAGTTACGCTACGTATTTAATATATGCAATGCTTTACCCCCCACCCCCACCCCCCTAAAGTGCAGATATACAGCCCAAATTTGCTTATAAACTATTATATACTCATCCTATTTCATTTTATTTCATTAGCATTAACCTTGACTTTTTAGACGTGCCCAAATAATGGGAAGTACCACAACAACTAACAGCTTAATGAAGCACCAAGCCGCCTGAGGCCAACACAACCCACAACTACGCACGCTCCGCCTCCATCCCAATCTTTTCTTTGCTTCCCTCTTTGCACCTGCCCCCCCCTCCCAAGAAGTTCCAATTTCGCTTAAAAACTTCCTTACGACCTCCTCCCATCCCATTCGGGGAGGATCAGCTATTCGCTTGGCCCTAGATGATTGGCCAGAAAGAACGATTTTTGGCTAAGTGTCTTCATCCAAAGATTGTGTCTTAGCCATCTCAACCTTTCTCTCATTATAGCCACATATGGGATAGAACCACATTTTCGTACAGCTTGATTTTGTTTGTATACGGTTAGCCAAACGGGTACTCAAAACTATCCCTAGACAATTCAAACTGCCCAGCATAGGCGGAAAAAAAAAGTTTCGGGAAGATCCAAAGCAACCATTACTGGTATAATCTTCTTACCCTCAAAAGAAATTTTGGATTCATTAGTCTTACTAATAAAACCTAGGTAATAAACTAGCTGTTGAGACTTTGGAGACTTTTGTAAGACTTTGGTGTTGAGACGTTAGCATCACATTAGCTTCTTGGTTATCGCCAAAATAATGGATAATTAGGAACGAAAAATACAAAAAAAAAACTAGTTCTGCATGAATGGAATTCTTAGTTAGAACAAAATATGTCCCTTTTTCTGCTTTGTCTCACGACATGGGGCCAAATTGCAATTTTCAGAGGCAGTTTTGTAGAGGGGAGGGAATTCAAATTTCATTTTGGGGGAGATGGGTTGACAATTTTTTTTTCCGATCATAATTTACTGATATTTGTTGCGGTTTTCTTCCTTTTTCATTGCTTGTTGAAAAATTGAAACTTTCAGGGACAGTTTTGTAGAGGGGGAGGGGGGGATTCAAACTTCATTTTTGGGGAAGATGGGTTGACAATTTTTTTTCTCCGATCGGATAATGGTATTCGTTGCGATTTTCTTCCTTTTTCATTGCTTGTTGTCCGATGGCCTTTGCTTCTAGCCAAAGGTAATTTGGTATTTTTTTTTTTTTTGTTAATGAAATCAAGAGTAACGTTAAAGTTTAAATGACCCAAAGTTGTCCTAGATATAACCCCTTCCAAATTAGGGACGTACGCATTGAGGAGGCCTCTGGGCCCGTCACCTTCTGAAATTTTAAATTTTCCTTAATTTCTGGGCGCTTAATGATTTACAAATAAAATCTTTTTTTTTTTTCATTAAACTGGGCAAAGCACTTCTTATGAGTTTACAAATAAAAATCTTTTTTTTTTCATTAAACTTTTTTAAAGAAAATGCCAAAGCACATGCCTCTAATTTTAGTAATTTGGAAAAATTTTTAAGGAGGACTTCAGATTTCAACAAGTATGGTCAGTTGGTAATTATAAGTGTATTATTCACTGATTACATTTGAACAGTTTTGCACTGAAAATTCCATTCTTCAAAGCAAATGCAGCAAAACACCTAATCATTTTCAATAAAATTGATTAAAAAATGATTAAAAAAGTTAAACATTTATTGTTTTGGTTGTGTGACAGAGCAACAATACGGCAAGTATTGAGTCAAATATTTAGACAGTGGGGTAGAGTGGAAAGATGAGGGAGCATCCCCCCTCTAATATGTTGAATGAGTTATGTCCGTTTTAAGCTTTATGGTTGATCTTTATTTTCATTTCAGAAAAAAATTGTGGGTTGATTTTTTTGGTTATTTTTGTTCACTTTTAGCATCAAGTTCAGTGTTAACTTTTTTATCTCTGACGGTTAAACTTTTTTATGGCGCGGTTTTGGTTTTTAAAAACTATCATTTTAGATAAATAACAGCTGTTTCTACAATGAGAGGGATTCTCCAACCCTCAGCAACCATATGGCACACCCCGCCCATATGAAGGAGGTTTAAGGGGCCGATTTTTTCCTAACATTTATTTGAAGGAGCTCTCACAGTGTTTGAAAATTTGGGACAGAAAACGCAGTTTTATAGGGCTTCGGGCATCCACACCCCTCAACCCCTGAAAAAAGATCAAACTGCCTCCCCTTTACATTTGACACGCAGTATATATGCGATATTACTGTATATGCAATTCGCAATAATCAAACGTTTTGTATTGACCGCAAATATGTCTATAAGCGGATATGCCGCCGTACGGCAGCACAACTCTGAAATTAGAAGTTCTTACGAATTGCATTAAGATAGTTCTAATACGATTGGCTGTCGCAAAATTTTTGCTTAATAGCAAGTTGGTATTGTACGAGCCAACATTTTTATCATGCAGCACATAATGGCACAAATCGATACTTGTTATGGCGAGGTCTCTTTTACTGCTAAAAACTACTGTTAAAATGAGCACTCTTCCGATGTTTCTAATAAAGTAAGACCACTTGTCTGATCTGATCTACCTGTTGAAATTTTTTTTTACAATTTCACACTTTTGCAGATTCCTGGAATTTCTTCTCAAGAATTTTGAGGTATGCAGAATGTGATGGTAAATTTTTTATCAAGCTGGTTTCACTTTTCGAAGGTGTTTCCCCCTATTTTTTATTTATATCCTACAAAAAAAAACATACGATTGTTTTTCTGATTCTAATATTGTTACCAAAACTCTGTTTTTATACTTTCAGTTTCAACTGAGAAGGGCTGATCTTTACTTGACGTATATTAACATGAACCGTTTGACTTCTGTAATTTTGCTACTATAGGAGCAACTACCAATTTGTTTTTACATGAACTAACATATTTTTGTAGAAACAAATTAATAGGAAATAAATGGAAGAGATTTCTAGTGTTCCAGCAGATCAACGGCATTCAATTTTTCAGTTCCTGTAGCAGATCATGCAAAACAAAAATAACTCATTTTCCAGGGAATTGTGCTCGTTTCACACCGTTTTGCCGTTTTTAAAATCAAAACTAAAATCCCTGTTATTGTTCATTATCACAATCGTTTTTAAGATGAATCCGTTATATTCACTGCAATGACGATTTTTTGTTATAAAAATTTGATCTATCTTTCTATTTTGACATATCAGTAGTTTAGAATTTTCAAAAGCTGGTTTGAGAAGCATAAGAAAGATAAAAATTAACATAACCATAAGAATACAAGGATATAAACAAATAATGTTGAAAAAAAAATCTAAGAGAAAATCCGTTCAGCTACACCTACTTAAAAAAATAAATAGGCTAAATAAACATATATATATATATATATATATATATATATATATATATATATATATATATATATATATATATATATATATATATATATATATATATATATATATATATATAATATATATATATATATATATATATATATATATATATATATATATATATATTTTGTACTCCAACACATTTTTTTTTACCCCTAGTAAAAGATAGTAAAAAAATACCTCGAACTCTAGCTGTCACGCAGTTACGTGTATTCTACACTTGTGAGCCTTTAAATTTAAAATAGTTGTTAATATTCATTTTTGAAAATTATTACTTATTTTTTTCCCTTTGTTTGTTTGAAGAGGTCGGAGGATTCCGACCCCCCTATCAGGAAAAATGGTTTGATTTCCTTCCTTAAGGATTGGAGCTGTGCATCCCTATGCTTTTCCAAAGTTTTTTTTTTTTTTTTTTCCTGCAACAAACTCCTTGTGATCTGGGTAAATTAGCTGTCAGGCTTTAGAAAAGCTAAACCAAAATAGCTGATTGTTCCTTTCATTCGTGTGACTATTACGACAATCAGAAGAGGGGGCATGGCCAATTAATTGCTGGAACATTGATGGAAAACATCTGCCAACATCAGAAGGGAAAGCCCCTTTAATAAAATAAACAGGAAGAAGGAAAACGGACAAGTTGGCAGTTTTCTGTCGTATTTTTGAGAGAAGAATTAGAAGTTGAAATACTACTACTAACAACTTTTCGTAGCGCTAAGCCACCTGAGGATAACAGCGCACGCGCATCCTAGATAGTAAATGTTTTTTTCCGGTGATACTATTTTGAACGCATAAAAAAGAATCTGTGACGAAGACAATGTACTGTTTTGCTGAAAAGTCAGCACGCCTTTTTCAAAATTTCAGAAGAAATTGGAGAAACTAGATCATTTCATAGCTGGAATTAAAAATATTGGTATATACCAAAACTTTAGTACTAAGACCACCGAAATAAAAACATGTTTTGCACACTGGGCCATCTAGGATCTATTGCTATTCATCCCTAAAAACGTGGTTTTCTATGACTTATATTTTAGCTTTTTCATAAGTAGTGTTTCATTAGTTGTTAGTATATTTTTGGGCAGCACCATAATATCCTCAGTGTTGTCACACCGAACCGTGAAAAAAAGAGCAAAATTAATTTTATAATTTGGCAATTTTTTTCGTCCATGAGAATTCAACCATTAACAATCTCTTGATTCCTAAGGATAAAGGAAGGCTGAACCAGTGGAATCAATTAGAGGGGGACAGGGGAGGCTGTCCACCTCTATATTCCCATCCCCCAGGTTTAAAAAAAAAAACTTTTTTGGGGTATTTTCACCAAAATGTTCTTGTTTGTTATTTTACTTGGAAAAATTGAAAAAAGCAGAAGGAGCCCCACCCTCCTTGATATTGAGAAACAAATTTTGCCCTCCCCCAAATTTTTGTGAACTGTCACCACTGGGCTACATCTTCTTAAGCTGTTGGTGCTAATACGTTGGTGCTAATACTTTTTCGATTTTTGTTGTTGATTATTCGCACATTTTTCTTTTTTTGGCGCTCATCGCTACCAAAGCTGCATAACTGTATGTAGAGGTATTTTTCTTCAGAATTGAATTCCCGATATTTTCGAAAAAATTTTAAATATGCATGGAGGTCAAAGCCGTATCCAGGGGGGGGGGGGTACGGGGTTTGAACCACCCAAAACGAGTCTGACTCGTAAAAACGTAGCAAAAATGCAAATAAAAAATCTCACGGGTATTTTAAAGCTTTTTTGGTAATCTTCCCCCAAACAAAACCCAGATACAACCCTTGTTGGAGGTAGGCTATAATTTTCCGCTGAACCAATTCAAACAACCAAATTTAATTTTCACTCTCCTTACTGCTTTAGAATTAATGTCAAGACGGAAAATTTTAGAACTTAGGGTCTGGCTCGACTCGCAAAGATGCAGATAGGTTTATTAAACTCACAGAAAAAATGTTCTCAATCAAACACTTTAATGCTTCAATTCTAATCATAAAAAGGTTCTCCGAACAATCAGTTTCTCATGTGCTTTCAAGCTATGAAATAAATAATCTTCAATCCTCAGAAAGACAAAGGTGCGCCCAATAGCAATCAAAGCCAGGGTTACTACACGCTTTTGTGGGTCTGCGAAGACCAGTCGTTGATTTTATTTACTTTTTTTGGCAATGGCGCAGATCAGGGGCCCATTTCAAAGAACTCCTAAAAAATTCTGAAAACTACTTCAACAATCATAAATACCTAGTTGTCTGATTCATAAAAGCGTTCGCTGTTTTTACCCCTCCCCCGCCTGATGGATGGGTTAGCCATTTTATTACGCCCCCATTAAATTTTACAATAGCACTACTATTTTCTTCGCTGCATGAGCAGAGTACCCCATTGTAAGATGGTGGCGTTCGCTGTTCGCTATTTTAAAATGTAATAGGATACATAAAGCGGACCGTATATTTATCCATCAGGGGGGGGGGGGGGTAAAGTAGGTGCCTGTTGTTAAGTTATATGTATTAATACTTTAAAATGATTTATAAGGTCCTGATTTGTAATTGATTGGTAAGATTGATAGCATAAAAGTGTGTCTTAGGATTAACATACTATCTATGGCACTTCATTTATTTTATGTAGTAAAAGAAGCGATTCGATCAATTTGAAAAAAATGATAGGCAGAAAATTAGCTCAATTTGGGTCGAATTCGCGAGATGAAGAACAGAGCTGCAAAATTAAGGGATCGAATGGTTTTAAAAAGGAACGGCTATTTTTGAAGCTTCATGATCCCCCAAAGATCAACCAACCCCCAACCTTTTCATTTATGGCTAATGCACAATAATTTAGCAATGCACAAGCCTCAAACTAATCAACATACTCAAATGAAGTTTTAAAAACAGTTGTCTACGTTAACCATTTATTTTAAATGGGCTATGTTACTCTTCAAGGGCGGTTACGCCGCGGTTTAACATTGGTGCCTCTCAAACTGAGAAACAAAGTACATTGCTTTTCGATGATTTTAAGTCGATGATTTAATTTAATTCTAATTGCTGGAGGTAAAGTGGTTTTCAGATTTTTTTAGTGTTTCCTTCAAACTGTTCCCTGATCTGCACCTTTATCTTCTTTCTTTTTTTTTTTTTTGAACAGTTATTTTCCTTTAATTTAGCATCCAAGCTTTATTTGGTATGCAACAAATACTTTGAAACCTAAAAACATTATAATAGGCTGTACAATCCTAAAGATTTAATAGAAGGGGTCAGCGGAAGGTCTAGCTCCATGGCTTGGAATTTTTCTTTGTGGCCCTGCACATATGTCCAACCTGTCGGAATAGGTGATAGAGATACCGTGCAGGAAGCAGGGGGAGTATTACCTCAAAAGTGCGTTGTCAGGCTCCAAAATTTTGTCCATCGATGCTGCAGCAGTAATCTAGCAGCCTAATTTGTATATAGTCTACAAAAAGACGCAAAATGAAAAATCGTCTTGATTTTGCCAATAAAACTGAAATAATTAGTTGTTCTTTCCTTACAAATTGTAGGTTAGTTTGTAATCCCCTAAGAAAAAGAAGTATTTTGGTTTCAAAAAATTTACAAAAATAAGAATGATTTACAAGAATGTGAATGTTCACAAAATTTAACACGGGAATAGTCTTGAAAATTAATTCACTTAAAAATTTTGTTCATAATTTTTACTACGAAGTAAAAATTTACTTCGTAGCCGAATTTTCGCTTAAAAAAAATAGACTTCCTGGAAATCTGCCAATACAAAATGACTGAAAACGAACTACAGGTGACTATAATTAAATAAAGTCCAGCTCATAGTGGAATGGCATTAACAAAATACTTTCCGAGCAAGAGCGCAAATCTCAGCTATCCTAATAGTCACTCCAATGGTGTGAAGTCTTGGCTTGTTTTAACAGTATATCTAAAGAATTAAACAGCAACAAAAAAAGAGGAAACAACACTGAATGAACTAATGAAAAAAACAGTGAAAAACGCAAAACGAAACTTAAAATATTGACCAGTGTATAGAAACGGAATTGACGTCATCAAGTCCTCAATTACTTCAATTTCAGAA
The DNA here is from genome assembly GCA_027921565.1 of Artemia sinica. NCBI lineage: Eukaryota > Metazoa > Arthropoda > Branchiopoda > Anostraca > Artemiidae > Artemia > Artemia sinica. The sequence goes on from JAPEVW010000161.1 coordinate 280,381, forward strand.
TAGGCTACAAGCCAAACTTACCAATAAGGCGGAGGAAATACTATCAATTTGCACAATAGTCTTGCGTGCCAACTTCTGATAACAACACTAATTTTTACCACATTTGGTTTCTAACAGTTCTATGCCAAAAGTAAATCGCTTAGAGATTCAACACATGTGTTCTCCTGGTCTTGGCCTTTCGACCACCTGTTTCCGTTGTCGTAAGACTGTGACGGATGTTTATTGATATTTTGAAAAATAGCAATAATTCGTCCTTTGTCTCCCTTTCGTCTTTTTTTCTCTCCCATCTTTTGCTATAAATTATATTTTATAACAGTTTTACTTTCTAGAAACCACATAAAAACAAAAGGAATACAAGTCTTCCAAAAAAACTAAGTGTTGATCCCCAACCTCAATTGATTACTCTTATGGTATATTACTCACTAATTCAACCAGATGAGTAGGCAGGAGTTTGTTTCTGGTCCAAAATGCAAAAAAAGGGATTCTATGAGAAGAAATTCGGAGGGAAGTGGGGTAAAAGCGAAGATCTGAAGCCCCTCCCTCTGGGAACATGCCTTTATCCAACCTTTTCAGTGGATGAAACACGTGCACTATTCACGTGCAAACCTCAGATGTAAAAAAAAAATATTAACTTTTCAAGAGGAGAAAAAGCGATCTTGGCATTTTTTTTTTCATTTTTTTTTTTTTTTTTTTGTTTTTTTTTTGGCATTTTTTTTTTCTTTTGGTTATGAAAATCAATTACAAAAGCAGTAAAAACCCAAAAATTGTAAAAATAGGTCAATTCAGCCGTTAAAAAGGACGATACGTCAGGAATACGACGCAACTCCAGCATGACAGATGACAAATGACAAAAATGACAAATGACAACTCCAGATGACAAAAATATGTCACATTAAAAGAAGTGAGATCTTTTCTCATTCACAATCTGAATTACACATGAATAAGTTTGTAGTGCATTATTCGAGCCCAGTAATCAATGAAAATGAGATTTTGGCAAAATATGGGAAACTAGAAGGTGACCTTTTTCAGAGGCAACGCTGTAGCGTTGCCTATAGTAAAAGCCATACGGCTCCAATGTTTTTTTTTATTTTTTTTTTTCCCCAAAAGGCACTTCATATGGAAGGGGTCGTCGTAGAAGCTTCAAATGGGGCTCATTCGATTGGAAATCGAGAGTTCTAGTGCCCTTTTTAATAGTCAAAAATGATTGGAGTGTAACTAGCCCCCCTCCCCCCCCCCACCCATCATTTCCCCAAACACATCCAATCAAAATTTTGAGATAGCCATTTTGTTCAGCGTAGTTGATTTTAAGATAGAAAATATATTTTTGAGGCGGACATTCCCCCACAACCCTCAGGGCAAGGTTTTAAGTTATGCCCTGGGGGCATATAAGGTTTTAATAGAAGGCGTTGTCGTAGAAACTTCAAAACAGGCTCATTCGATTGGAAATTAAAGGGCTAGTGCCCTTTTTAATAGTCGAAAATGATTGGAGGGCAACTAGCCCCCCCCCCACGCCCATCATTCCCCAAACACATCCAATCAAAATTTTGAGATAGCCATTTTGTTCAGCGTAGTTGATTTCCAGATAGAAAATATGTTTTTGAGGAGGACACTCCCCCACAACCCTCAGGGCAAGGGTTTTAAGTTATGCCCTGGGGGCATATAAGGTTTTTATAGAAGGCTTTGTCGTAGAAACTTCAAAACAGGCTCATTCGATTGGAAATTAAAGAGCTAGTGCCCTTTTTAATAGTCGAAAGTGATTGGAGTGTAACTAGCCCCCCTCCCCCCACACCCATCATTTCCCCAAACACATCCAATTAAAATTTTGAGATTGCCATTTTGTTCAGCGTAGTTGATTTCCAGATAGAAAATATATTTTTGAGGAGGACACTCCCCCACAACCCTCAGGGCAAGGGTTTTAAGTTTAAGGGTTTTAGCCATTTTGTTCAGCGTAGATGATTTCCAGGTAGAAAATATATTTTTGAGGAGGACACTCCCCCACAACCCTCAGGGCAAGGGTTTTAAGTTATGCCCTGGGGGCATACAAGGTTTTTTATAGAAGGCGTTGTCGTAGAAACTTCAAAACAGGCTCATTCGATTGGAAATTAAAGGGCTAGTGCCCTTTTTAATAGTCGAAAGTAATTGGAGTGCAACTAGCCCCCCCCCCCACGCCCATCATTTCCCCAAACACATCCAATCAAAATTTTGAGATAGGCATTTTGTTCAGCGTAGTGGATTTCCAGATAGAAAATATGTTTTTGAGGAGGACACTCCCCCACAACCCTCAGGGCAAGGGTTTAAGTTATGCCCTGGGGGCATATAAGGTTTTTATAGAAGGCGTTGTCGTAGAAAAACTTCAAAACAGGCTCATTCGATTGGAAATTAAAAGGCTAGTGCCCTTTTTAATAGTCGAAAATGATTGGAGGACAACTAGCCCCCCCCCCCCACGCCCATCATTCCCCCAAACACATCCAATCATAGTTTTGAGATAGCCATTTTGTTCAGCATAGTTGATTTCCAAATAGAAAATATATTTTTGAGAAGGATACTCCCCCACAACCCTCAGGGCAAGGGTTTTTAGTTTAAGGGTTTTAGCCATTTTGTTCAGCGTAGATGATTTCCAGATAGAAAATATATTTTTGAGGAGGACACTCCCCCACAACCCTCAGGGCAAGGGTTTTTAAGTTATGCCCTGGGGCATATAAGGTTTTTATAGAAGGCGTTGTCGTAGAAACTTCAAAACAGGCTCATTCGATTGGAAATTAAAGGGCTAGTGCCCTTTTTAATAGTCGAAAGCGATTGGAGTGCAACTAGCCCCCCCCCACGCCCATCATTTCCCCAAACACATCCAATCAAAATTTTGAGATAGCCATTTTGTTCAGCGTAGTTGATTTCCAGATAGAAAATATGTTTTTGAGGAGGACACTCCCCCACAACCCTCAGGGCAGGGGTTTAAGTTATGCCCTGAGAGCATATAAGGTTTTTATAGAAGGCGTTGTCATAGAAACTTCAAAACAGGCTCATTCGATTGGAAATTCAAAGGGATAGTGCCCTTTTTAATAGTCGAAAGTGATTGGAGGGCAACTAGCCCCCCCCACGCCCATCATTCCCCCAACACACATCCAATCAAAATTTTGAGATAGCCATTTTGTTCAGCGTAGTTGATTTTCAGATAGAAAACATGTTTTTTGAGGAGGACAATCCCCCATAACCCTCAGGGCAAGGGATCTAAGTTATGCCCTGGGGACATATAAGGTTTTTATAGAAGGCGTTGTCATAGAAACTTCAAAAAAGGCTCATTTGATTGGAAATTCAAAGGGATAGTCCCTTTTTAATAGTCAAAAGTGATTGGAGGGCAACTAGCCCCCCCCCCTAACGCCCATCATTCCCCCTAAACACATCCAATCAAAATTTTGAGATAGCCATTTTTGTTCAGCGTAGTTGATTTCCAGATTGAAAATATATTTTTGAGGAGGACACTCCCCCACAACCCTCAGGGTAAGGGTTTTAAGTTATGCCCTGGGGCATATAAGGTTTTTATAGAAGGCGTTGTCGTAGAAACTTCAAACTTCAACAGGCTCATTCGATTGGAAATTAAAGGGCTAGTGCCCTTTTTAATAGTCGCAAGTGATTGGAGGGCAACTAGACCCCCCCCCACGCCCATCATTTCCCCAAACACATCCAATCAAACTTTTGAGATAGCCATTTTGTTCAGTGTAGTTGATTTCCAGATAGAAAATATGTTTTGAGGAGGACACTCCCCCAAAACCCTCAGAGCAAGAGTTTTAAGTTATACCCTGGGGGCATATAAGGTTTTTTATAGAAGGCGTAGTCGTAGAAACTTCAAAACAGGCACATTCAATTGGAAATTCAAAGGGCTAGTGCTCTTTTTAATAGTCGAAAGTGATTGGAGGGCAATAGCCACCCCCCCCCCCACGCCAATCATTCCCCCAAACACATCCAATCAAAATTTTGAGATAGCCATTTTGTTCAGCGTAGTTGATTTCCAGATAGAAAATATGCTTTTGAGGAGGATAATCCCCACAACCCTCAGGGCAAGGGTTTCAAGTTATGCCCTGGGGGCATATAAGGTTTTTATAGAAGGCGTTGTCATAGAAACTTCAAAAAAAGGCTCATTTGATTGGAAATTCAAAGGGATAGTCCCCTTTTTAATAGTCAAAAGTGATTGGAGGGCAACTAGCCCCCCCCCTACGCCCATCATTCCCCCTAAACACATCCAATCAAAATTTTGAGATAGCCATTTTTGTTCAGCGTAGTTGATTTCCAGATTGAAAATATATTTTTGAGGAGGACACTCCCCCACAACCCTCAGGGCAAGGGTTTTAAGTTATGCCCTGGGGGCATATAAGGTTTTTATAGAAGGCGTTGTCGTAGAAACTTCAAAACAGGCTCATTCGATTGGAAATTAAAGGGCTAGTGCCATTTTTAATAGTCGAAAGTGATTGGAGGGCAACTAGCCCCCCCCCACGCCCATCATTTCCCCAAACACATCCAATCAAACTTTTGAGATAGTCATTTTGTTCAGTGTAGTTGATTTCCAGATAGAAAATATGTTTTTGAGGAGGACACTCCCCCACAACCCTCAGAGCAAGAGTTTTAAATTATGCCCTGGGGCATATAAGGTTTTTATAGAAGGCGTAGTCGTAGAAACTTCAAAACAGGCACATTCAATTGGAAATTCAAAGGGCTAGTGCCCTTTTTAATAGTCGAAAGTGATTGGAGGGCAACTAGCCACCCCCCCCCCACGCCCATCATTCCCCCAAACACATCCAATCAAAATTTTGAGATAGCCATTTTGTTCAGCGTAGTTGATTTCCAGATAGAAAATATGCTTTTGAGGAGGACAATCCCCACAACCCTCAGGGCAAGGGTTTTAAGTTATGCCCTGGGGGCATATAAGGTTTTTATAGAAGGCGGTGTCGTAGAAACTTCAAAAAAGGCTCATTCGATTGGAAATTCCGAGGGCTAGTGCCCTTTGTAATAGTCGAAAGTGATTTGAGGGCAACTAACCCCCCTCTCACGCCCACCTTTTGCCCAAACACATCCAATCAAAATTTTAATACCGCTATTTTATCAAACGTAGTTTTAAGTTCTGGAAATTAGGTCTTTGAGGATTACAACTCCCCCAAAGCCTTCAGGGCAAGGGTTGTAATTTAAGGATTCTCCGAATCCTTCATATTATTTCTTATGGAAGGGATGCTCGTATAAACTTTAGAGAGGGCTCATTTGATTAAAAATTAAAAGTTCTTGTTCAGTTTTTAAGATTTAAAAGAGATTGAAGGGAAACTAGCCCCTCTCCCTCCTCCACAGCCTAAATGCATCAGATAAAAATTTTGAGATAGACATTTTGTTAAAATAGTTCAAAATTCTGATAACAAAAAACTCCGGTGTCGACACAGCCCACCAGGGCCCAGGGGTAGGCGTTGTAAGTTATGCCCTGGGGTATAAATTATTAAGGGGGGTTTATAACTTATGGGAAGGGGTTTTGTATGGGAAGCACACATAGGAAATCTATTATAATTATCCAATTATAAGGTTAATTACATACTCTGTGATAGATGCAAAATTGCTTTGGCACACAAATTCCTATTAAGGTCAATTCCAAACAGTCGTGATCCCTTTGTGTCAGCAAGTGAAATGGTCTAAACCCCCTTATTGGAGCTATTTTTTCAATCCATTCATTGTTGTCAATCGCTGTCCACAAGTTATGCAAGCTGTCTATTGTTCATATATAAGGTTTTTATCAAAGAGGTAATCGTATAGACTTTGAAAAAAGCCTCATTCGATTTAAATTGAAAGTTCTAGATCCGTTTTTTAAAGTCAAGAATAATCGGACAGTAAGCACCCCCCCATGCCATAAAAACTTGAAACTTTTTGCAATAAAAAACACAAACAAAGATTAATTAAAAAAACTTTCAAAAAAATAAGTTTTTTCAAAGAAAAGTAAAGGCCATTTTAAACTTAAGCTCCTGAGATACAAATACCTGTTAAAATTCAAACTCAAAACGACCAGAAATTACTATTAAAGAATAAATGAAACCCAAAACAAACAGAAATTAAATAAACAATCATAGCAAAAAACATACAACAAGTAATAATATAAATGAATGAATAGATCTTAAAGCGAGTAATGCTTAGATTGAATATGAAAATCAAGCTTAAAACGAAAACAAATATTTTGCTATTAAAGTATAAATTAAACTTAAAACGAACAGAAATTAAATAAACAATCAATGCGAACAAACATACAATATATATTAATGTAAATGAATAAATAAATCTTAAAACGAGTGAAACTTAAATTGAATATGCAAATCAAGTTTGAATTGAATAAAAATAACTAGAAACAAGAGTTTGCGTATCGTCTCACTGCAGAAGCCTAAGACCTTCTGCGTCATTGGCGCTTTACTGAAAACCAATTATATTACAAATGTTTTCTTTTGTACTTAATATTGAAAATAAATATTAAAATTACAGTAAATTTTGAACTGATGAGCTTTTAGCAATTAATATCATTATGCATCAATATTCAGTTTAATTTATTAGTTCTTTTCAAGATTGGTCAAGACAAATATAGTTTCACTACCAGCAAAATTTGGATACTGCCCCCTTCTTTAACTGTAAAACCCTAAAGCCTTCTGCGTCATTGGTGCTTCTCTGAAAACGAATTACTCGTATATTACAAATTTATTATTTTCCAGTTCTTACAGCATTGAAAATGAAAATAAAAATTACAGTGAAAAAAAATCTTGAACTGATGGATCTTTCAGCAATTAATATCATTATATATCTAATATTCAATTTGATTTTGTTTATACTTTCCAAGAGTGTTCAAGACTCATATAGTTTTGCCATTTTTTTTTAACTCTGCCATTTTTTGTAACTAATCGTGTTAGTTTGTTATGAAAACATTCTATGGCTTCAAGGCATTTCTATTTGAGCGGAAAACTGCACCTCAAACTTTGTGGAACATGCATTTTCTTGCATGAAACACCAAAATATAATAAAATGTCAAGTTTCGGAGTGTTCCACCACTAGCAAGCAAGTGCCATTGGTATTTTTGAATCCGCACGGTCAATTTAGGGGGTGGAGGGTAGGCTAATTTTCGTAGCAGCCCCATTCCGTCGTAGTATGGTTCACATTTTCAACACCTGGCGTTCGGACTATCATATAATCTACCAAGCATACAACTACCCCAAATCAGTATCAATAAATAAATGAAACCCAAACGAACAAAAATTAAAATAAATATTAGAGTCAAACTCAAAACGAGCATAAATTAATGTGAGTAGGGTTCAAAACCCCTATGCTTTCTAAAAGCCAGAATATAATTTGTACTTTACTGAAAAAAAAATTCAAATGAGTTTACTGAAAAAAATGTGCATTGTCAATTTAATATACATATGCTGATATTTATTCCCTAAAATCTTAATTAATTTTTGATTTCTTAAAGTTACAAAAGTGAAAATATTTCAAAGAATTGTTTCAGTAAAGCGTCAATGACGCAGTAGGTTTTAGGCTTCTGCAGTGAGACGATACCCAACTCTTGTTTGTAGTTATTTTTATTCGATTCAAACTTGATTTGCATATTCAATTTAAGTTTCACTCGTTTTAAGATTTATTTATTCATTTACATTAATATATATTGTATGTTTGTTCGCATTGATTGTTAATTTAATTTCTGTTCGTTTTAAGTTTCATTTATACTTTAATAGCAAAATATTTGTTTTCGTTTTAAGCTTGATGTTCATATTCAATCTAAGCATTACTCGCTTTAAGATCTATTTATTCATTTATATTATTACTTGTTGTATGTTTTTGTTATGATTGTTTATTTAATTTCTGTTCGTTTTGGGTTTCATTTATTCTTTAATAGTAATTTCTGGTCGTTTTGAGTTTGAATTTTAACAGGTATTTGTATCTCCTGAGCTACAAAGATTTGTATCTACGAGCTACAACTTAGTTTAAAATGGCCTTTACTTTTCTTTGAAAAACTTATTTTTCGGAAAGTTTTTTTAATTAATTTTTAATTTAAAGTTTAGCTCTTGTTTCTCGAGTCACTGACACGCATATACTTTTTTCCAATAAACACCATGATCTTACAAACAGAGTGTCAATTAAAACTGAAAAATAGAATCCGATAGTCAATTTGGAATTTAATCGTCACTGAAAATTTTCTCCAGCATAATTTTTTTTTCGAAAACTAAAAAAAAAAAAAAACATCGCCCATTGAGAATATTTTCATTTAAATTCGTAGAGTATCTGAGGGAGGGTTTCGGGTTTAACCTCCGCCCCAAATTTTGGCCGACACGTAAAAAAGTGAAAACAATACAAATAAAGAAGTTTTTAATGTGTTTTGTAATTTTTTTCGTAAAAACCTTCCACCAAAAATACCCCCCCCCCCCCGAAAAAAAAAATCCTGGATGCGCCTTTATCTACAGGCAGCACCATATTCGACTAAAGCTAATAAAAAGTGCTATTAAACTTTATTTCAAATCGATATTTATAATCTGCCTTATTAAATGAAATACGCATAATCAAAATTTAATGAAATACGCAAGTTTGCGTTAATTAAACTTGCTCCTAACACGAGTTTATTGGATCAACCTATTTTGCCCCCCCCCTAAAAAGAATCCAGGGTCCGCCCCTGGTAAGTAAAGCTATCTACTTGATCGATCTTCTCGCTGCCCAACATTACCTCTTCACCTTCACTTATTCCCAGTCTAAGTGACTTGGAGTCCTTAACATTAATTTTTGAACCCATTCTTGGAGCTTGAACTCTCAGAACCTACAAAAACGTCGAGATATTTTTGTCTTCCCATTTCATTGCATGCTCTCCCATTACCTTTGCCGTGTTCCTTAGGACAAAGACCATCAAAGTGATCTATATAAATGGGGATAGAACGCATCCCTGCTTAACTCTGATTCAATGCAAACCAGCTAATATCCTCATTTCCTACCTTACCCCCCCCCCGAAAAAGATATCTATTTACCCAGGTTTAAAGTGTATCTTATCATTTTATTTTAATATTTGAATTTACTCCATTTTTATTAGATTAAAATAGATTATGAAATATGAATTGCCTTCCATTCAAGACTCCCCTTTTCCAGATAAGCCAATTTGGCGGGCGGGGAATCCGTGTTCATGTATATTTTGAAAAGAAATCTATAAGGGAAGATTTTAGATAAAAAAAAAAGAAAAAAAAGAGATAAAATGTCCATTAAAGGTCTAGGTAAAAGACAGTGCAAAATAAACTTTTGCAGTTGAGGCTTTAAGAATTCAGATGTTGGCTGTGGCAATCCAAAAGGCGTTATGTTCAAATAACGTTCCAATGTTCCAATTATGTTCCAATTCAATCCAAAATGAATTATACAGGAGAATAGAAAAGCTTAAATTTTTTTTATTTATTTACTATTTTTTACTTTTGTTAAGAACCATTTGTTTGAATGCGTGAAATTTTCACGATCTACGTTGCTCATATCCAAGATACCGCAAAAACCATCTGATATGAAAATCATCATTTTCCAACTATTCCTGTGAGCAAGAAAGGGGCGAGAGGGGGGGGGGGGTACTTTTTGCCACCTGGTGTACACCTCAGAGCGCCATGATTGCCACATAGTTCCACCACGCTTGGCGCAGTTTTCACCACGCATAGCACACTTCCGCCACGCTTGGCATAGTTTTCCGCCATGTATCCACACTCCCACCACGCTTGACCCGTGCCACCTGGTGTAAGTGATTTCTAAAACGGGTGCCCCTCGGAAAAGAGGTAAAAAAAAGGTGAAGAATACGGCATTGGACTTTTCAGTCCCTACCAGCGGTGCTGATCTCTATTTCATGGCCCTTCAGCCAGGAAGTGCAATGGAGGGTTGGGGACCAGCCATCCTGTGCTTTTGCTTTGGCACACCCTTCCTGTTTTCCTTCCCCAGATTTCTCCTGGTACCCTTGTAGAGCTGGGTTGACTCTAGCTGAGCTTACAGAGCCACACCATTGACCCCCATTCCAACATAACAACCCCTCGGGAAGAGGAAATATTTTATTATAGAAAATATTTTTATTGGGACCTATTAGAACCTTCAGACACAAATGAAATATGATAAAACGAACCCAGATCGAACTGTAGAAAAATTCTAAAGCTTTAGTAGATGGCTTAGAGATTTCAGTCTGACAAAAACCGAAACTTGACACTTCAAATTAGCACATCCGTTGTTTGTTATATCTACAAAGGGACTCTCTGGAAACGCCATTAGCACTGTAAGGTATATAAATGGTGCCATCAGAGACAACAGTTCACTTGGGTACCTCTTCCGCAGGGATGCACTTCTTTCGGCTGAATGTTTAATTAATTCCTTTTTTATATTCAGCAATACTGTCAAACTATCAATTTATGTTTTAGACAGGTTGACATCAACACAATCGAAGAGCTATTTCTGTTATCGGAAGGGTGGAATGGAAAAGAATCGGAAACATGACTGTGCATTTGCTTTGCACAAATTCCGGCCAGTACACATGAAACGGCATTAAAATGAAAATGGAGAATATTCAATCAGGCACGTTTTTTTCAGTTTATTCAGTTTAAGGTTTGAAATAATGCGCTACTCCCCTGCCTAGCTTGCGATTTTGGGATTTTTGACGTGGGAGATTGGATTTGTTTTTTTTTTGTGCATTTGTTTGTGCATGTATTTTATTTTTTTCCTGTGTTGAGTTTTTTGAAGGTGTGGATAAAGGCCGTATCCAGGGAAGGGGTTTGATATCCTCCCCCTGAAATATCTGTCTGACTCGTAAAAACGAAACAAAAATGCATATAAACAAATTTTTGATGCGTTTTTAAGTTTTTTTTGTAGCCCCCCCCCCAAATAAATACATCCCCCCAAGAACAAAAATCCTGGATATGGCCTTGGTGTGAATGCGTTGTGTTGAAATTGTTTTATTTTTGTTTCTCCCCTGTTTTTTTTTTCCTGGTCATAGAGCCTTACGAGAGAGACTGCATTGAAGAATTTTTTTGTGAAATTATCAACGAATGATAATACTAATAATAAACTAGGGATTTCATTCCAAAGAGGAGACAATAAATTTGATAGAAGACCTAAAATGCCTTAACTGAGCCTAAATGACAAGGACATCAAAATTGAAACATTTTCTTCCCCCTTGACCATATACTTCCCCTTGAATTTGTGATTATTTATGGTAATAACCACAAATTCTCGACAGCTTTAGCTAATAGCTAGTCCCCTGTGAGAATTTACTAATAGACCCTTTGTCTTTGAGATGATCAGTCGACATTAACGTTCTGAAAAGATTTTCAGGGTGTCGAATTCCCTTGAAGGAAAAAGAATGTCAAAACGAACCCCTCAGTTTGCCTAAGTGGTATTTTTGTAAACAGGTAGCTTTCATCTCTGGATTAAGTTGATGATTCAGGTATTAAACATTTCAAAATCAAGATAACATAGTTGTTAGAAATCGAGCATAACTTATTGCTGTGTTAATTTCGTTTGATAAGATTGCAATTGTTTACCGGTTAACACTGAAACTTCTGTTGGGTGAAACATGCCAACTTTAAAGTTCGAAGATGTTTACAGAATTAGTTAAACATAATTAGTATTTCTCCAGCCCAAAACGGACAAAAACAGAAAAATGATATAGTCCAGCATCGATAGTGATGCTCGACGAAAAAACATATCATTCTCTGGACAGAACAATTGTCATAGTAGTCAGATGAAGTCAAATTGGGTCTAGTGAACCATTTTTTTTTATTTTGCCAAAGGTTTTTTCCAAACCCCCTATATTTTGAAAAATACCTTGTTTGGAATTTTCATTGATAAAAAAAAATTACCCTCCCCCATTATATTTTGAAAAACACATTTTGCCCCCCTCTACATTTTCGTGAATTGACGCTACTGCTCTAGTCTGTATCCTGTTCTGAAACCAAATGTAATTTTTTTTTTTCAACAAAACTGAGTTATTTGTTAGATCGAACGCTTTTTGTAAGTCAATTGGGAACAAATTAATCCAAATATTTGCCTTTTCTAGAGCTTTATAAGTTATAACTAACAAGCTAACGAGATGATGGAATGTCGTGATTCATGGGTGTTACCGAACTGTTTAATATTAATATTGCACATAACATGAACGTACACAGGGAGGGTTGGAGGTTTGGATCCCCGAAATCCTTATTGTTTTTCAGATTTCTGTACACATCTTATTAAATTTATCAGTAATTTTTTTATTACTCCCCTCATCCCCGAAAAAATTTGCGTGTGTCTGGTTCAGAATATCTTTCTTTACCCAATATGCTAGGAAACCTTCATATAACGTCGGAAAAACCGGAGCATGATAGGGGGGGGGGGGGACTCAAAGTCTTTACAAGATCCCTTCTTCTGGATGATCCCTTCTTCTGGAAGATCCCTTCAGCTGAAAACATTTTTTGAACATATATGCCAACATCTCTTCATTTTTCAGTGTTATGTTATTTAACATCAGCACGGTATTATCGTACATTTTTGTAAATGTTTTTTTTTGTACAGATTTTCAATTATTGTTATCATTAATATTGTCCAATGCAGAAGTCAGTAGACTTTAAAATTTTCAGCGGAAGTAACACTCTAGTAATCATAAGGATACGTGCTGGCCGTTCGGCATAATTTCAGCTTTTTAGTTTTTTTTTTCGGCCTTGACGAAGATCTGGCACAAACATAAGCAAATGTATATTAGAGTTACTGCACGACTTGCCATTTTATTATATTATCCGATTGAGCATTTCCAGTAAAATTGAGCATTTCCTGCAACTTCTTGCAGCCCAAGAAAAGCAGGACTATTTACTAAGTTCAGTTAGTCAACAAGGGTCATCTGCCTCTCTACATTCTTGGGAGGGTGTAAAAAGGGAGGCTTTGAATAGACTGGGATGGAAGAAGAGTATGCGTAGTTGTGTTGGCCTTAGGTGGCTTGGTGCTGCCGTGAGTTGTTAGTAGTAGTAATAGGTAGTCTGCCATAAGCAATAGGGCCAAGGCCGTATCCAGAGGGGTGCCGTGTTTGAACCCTTCCACCCAAAGTTTTGTCCAAACAAAATAACAAAAAGCCATATAACCAATTATTGATGGTGTAAGTAAAGCTTTTTTGTACACCCCCCCCCCCCAAAAAAAATCCCCGGACAAGAATCCTAGATACTCCCTTGATAGGGGCCTATGACTTATCACCTTCAGCCCTGCCACTCGCTCTACCTCCTAACCGTCTTTCAAGAGTATGTCTGGCTCTTAGAATAAGAGGGCTTGTCTATAAAATCACTTTTTAAATACCAAATAAAGAGCCATTATATGCGAACCAAATGGAGTCAAACTTATGGTTACTATATTGTCAATAATTTGAAGGAAATGCGCCTTTGCAAAAATCCGCTGTCCTTCTAATAGTCTATGGCGTGAAGGGTCTTAATTTTTTTTTTTCACAATGTGAAGCTTGAAACTGGAAGTTTTAATCCGTTTGATCCCAGTCTTCTGGGAAAAATAACAGCGCAACTTAATTATTTGTTTTTCTTCAGTTTTATTATAGGCTTCATGGTGTCAGGTCATTATAAACATTGCGATATTAATCATTTGATCCACAAAGTATTCTATATTTGTGTTTCTTTTAAATATGTACTAATTTTTGTTAACAAATAAAAGCTGAATTTCCGGTATCTTTTAACGTAACTTCTTATGATTTCCTTCAGTTTTCTTTTCTATTAACAGTTGAGATAAGGGTTAAAACAAAAAGTGGTGAATAGAAAAGATGATGAAAAGCTCGTGTGAAAGAAAAAAGACAAACAAGAAAAATTATCTTTAAAGCAGATGCTGAAGGTTATGGTATTGAACTTATGATTTCCCTCGTCGTTTTTGTATGAACATCCAAATAAGAGTTAAAAGAAAAAGTGGTAGACAGAATAGATAGTGAAGAATAGCCTTTCATGAGGAAAAAAAAGGGAACAAGAAAAATCGAAAGCTATACCTTTTTACTACTATATAAAGTTTTTTGGCAAATCAACAACAGAAGAATACATTCCTTTAAATATGGCAGGAAATTTGGCGTTTGGTCAAAACGGGTGAACGGCAGGGGTTTCGATTCTTCAAACACGAAAAGTGCAATACTTCTTGTTTTGGATTTTTAGACGATAACCAAATGCAAAAGATATCCGCTCAATAATGTTGTCTGAATTTGGTAGTAATGTCTCACAATTTACCATTTGTTCTCATGAAGTGTGAACATAGGTATCTAAAGATACTATTACCATAAAGTTACCATAATGGGCATCATAAAGTTACCATATTCTTTTACCATTGTAACTCCCAAGTGAGAATTTTTATGGTTGCTATTATACAAGTGTGAACAGACCTACTAGCTTTGAACTACAGCCTAGGGTGCAAGGATAACTAGTCTAAAAGTAAGCAGACGTGTGTAAATTTGTTTAGTGGGGGGTCGTATGCGTCAAAACCAAAAAACAGCGATTTTTGGGTAAACATAGAAAAATCTTTAAAACATCTATATTTCATAGAAGCGGGAGGCTCCACCTAGACCCCGAAGCCGCGCCGAAAATTCGGTGGCGCGCCGCCAAAAAAAAACGGTGGCGCGCCGCTGAGCTTGCATCAGCGCGCTGCCGCCGCCGCTGATTCTATCGGCGGCGGCGTCACTAATACGCCGCCGTTTTTTTTTTTGTTTTTTTTTCTCTCATTTTTGCTTATCGATATCGACCTCCGGGCTTCAACCGTCATCCCGACTAATCTGTTTCTTAAAGATAAATACTGTCATCTTGGGCTCGCCATGCATATCGGTTCGTAGGAAGAAGAAGAAGAAATTTTTCTTGAAACAAAAATTCTACCTTCCACTTTAAAATTCTGTTCATTTTTCTTTCTGATTTTTCGGATGAAAAGAGGTAGGTAAAAGAGCATTAGGCGATTCAGGATGTTATCATAGGCAGCGCAATCGCGCTGCCTATGTAAAGAACAATGTTGGCACAATGTATTATTTTTTTTTTGTTTTTTTTTTTTTTCCGATACCAGGGCAATTCGTATCGAAGGAGTTGTCGTAGAAACTTCAAAAAGGGCTCATTCGATCGGAAATTGGAATATCTAGTGCCCTTTTTAATAGTCGAAAGTGATTGGAAGGCAGCTAACACCCCTTCCACGCCCACCACATCCCCAAACACATCCAATCAAAATTTTAAGATAGCCATTTTGTTCAGAGCAACTGATTTCCAGAGAGAAAATATGTTTTTGAGGAAGTTACTCCCCCAAACCCTTAGGGCAAGGGTTCTAAGTTATGCCCTGGGGGTAAAGAAGGGCTATATGCCCTGGGGGCAAGAAGTTGTCGTAGAAACTTCGAAAAGGTCTCATTCAATTGGAAATTGGAGTGGCTTGTGCCCTTTTTAATAGTCGAAAGTGACTGGGAAGGCGACAAACACCCCTTCCACACCCACCATTTCCCGAAACACATCCAATCAAAATTTTGAGATAGCCATTTTGTTTAACGTAGTTGAAAGTTCTGGAAATTAGGTCTTAGAGGATGACAACCACCCTCACAGCCCTTAGGGTAAGGGTTGTAATTTATGCCCTTGGGCATAAAAGGTGTTTATAGAAACCGTTGTCGTGGAAACTCAAAAAGGGATCATTCGATTGGAAATCGAAAGGATTAGTGCCCTTTTTAATAATCGAAAGTGATTGAAAGGCATGACATTTTTATAGTAAAGATCGATGTGGGTATAATGTATCATTTTTTTGTTGTTGTTTGTTGTTTAGACAGGGGCACTTCGTATCGAAGGAGTTGTCATAGGAACTTCGAAAAGGGCTCAATCGATTGAAAATAGAAAGGGCTGAAGTCCTTTTTAATAGTCGAAAGTGATTGGAGGGAAACTAATCCCCCTCCCACGCCCACCCTCCCATTTGCCACTATGTTTAAAAAAATAAATGGTGCCTTAATATAAAAAAAAAAATGCACTGTGTTAATGCTAATTCTCAATAAGGCATCTCAGCAGTATCCCAAGAACGACTGAGGGTACTATGTTCAAACTTTCGGGCTACTTCTGCTCTTAAAATTTAACCAAATCAAAATAGCGTAAGTGTATCCAAGCTATCAAAGAAAGTAAACAGATTTTTCAGTTCAGGTCAACTAGAGGAGATATTAAACTAAATTAAACACTACTTTTTGTGTCCAGATTTTTAAAAGGGTGTATGTTGTTAAAAATTGCTGAAAATTTTTTTCCAGCATACAAATAGCAGGCCAAACTGTAAATTCTTAAAAAAAACGAAAAGATTTAAAGTATTATTTTCTTTTTCCCTGATAAGACTATGTCAATATAAAACGAACAGAAATTAGTTAAAAAAAAACTTTCCACAAAATAAGTTTTTCAAAGAAAAGTAAAGAACTCCATTAAACAAAAAATGAGCAAAAATAAAATCAAAGAATCTACCAAGCGTAAAACTACCGCAAATCAGCATCGATAAAAGTTACAAAAGTAAAAACATTTGTATTTTTTCAGTAAAGTGCAAATTATGTTCTGGCCTTGGGAAGGCATAGGGGTTTTGAGCCCAACTTATGTTAATTTCTGCTCGTTTGGAGTTTGACTCGGTTATTTATTGTAATTTCTGTTCGTTTTGGGTTTAATTTATTTATCAATGCTGATTTGTGGTAGTTTCCCGCTTGGTAGATTATTTGATTTTATTTTTGCTCATTTTTTGTTTAATGGAGTTCTTCACTTTTCTTTGAAAAACTTATTTTGTGGAATTTTTTTTTAATTAATCTGGAAAAGAGCTAGAGCTAGTGTAGAAATATATATATAGAAACGAATTACATTTTTTTTTGCACAGTGAGCAGAGCACACTGAAGTTGAAGCAGCCTTAAACTTTGACTTGAAAATCATAACTTGACCACTTCTTTCCGAAAAGAATTTTGGAGGGTTATTCCGTGTTGATAAGAAAAGAGGGTAAATGTGCAGTTTAGTTCCCCCTGTAGTGTAGGGCGCAGGAGCCCTATAATAAAGGTGCAGGTTAGTTCTCCCTTATAAAAACAACTTATTTCAGCAGATACAAAGAAGAAGCCCATTTGCAGCATTTTGTGGGACCCCAAGGTCCAATGCTAGTATCAGATCCCGCGAGTGGCAGTTTACACTCGTCAAGTTCTGGCTGTACCGGCCACAAGTGCCCTAGCTAAACGGCTTTTTAGCACGACAGGACTGATACTGACTACAAAAAGATCAATGGCTCCAGGCAGAGTGAACAAACTCGCTTTTGTTACATCAATTGTAACTGAAGTGATGTAACCGCTGATTTAAAATTGTTGGTGTTGTTAAGCCATGGTATCTGACTTTTATACAGTGTTTTTTTTTTTTTATGTTGTTATTTGTTTTGTTTTTTTCACTTCCTTTTCTATGTATTTGATGATAAGATAAGATAAGATAAGTTTTATTCTTCATTAAATACACATATAATATTACATGTTATTAATCCCTCAAAGGCTCATTGGCCTGTACAAAGAGGGACGACATATGAATTACATACTCAGAGATAAAAAACAAAAGAAAATTTTAAAATGATGAACAGGAGATGTTTGAACTTCAAACTTTGAAAGATATACACACATTAGCCCAA
Source organism: Artemia sinica (assembly GCA_027921565.1). Classification (NCBI taxonomy): domain Eukaryota; kingdom Metazoa; phylum Arthropoda; class Branchiopoda; order Anostraca; family Artemiidae; genus Artemia; species Artemia sinica. The sequence goes on from JAPEVW010000161.1 coordinate 298,009, forward strand.
ATCATTAACAAGAAGAAAATGACTAAACACGGGATTTTATAGGAACAATGCGATGTTAAACATAAACACAACATAGGTTTCCCTGGGTCTAGTGGCTAAAAATAAGAATTCTAGTGTGTCTGATCGACGATGAACATAAACACTTTCAGCGGGGCCAACAAATTCCTGTTTTGTCATGTTGTTCTTGTATGTTTTTTAGCCAACCATTTAAAAATCCTTATTAAAATCAAGTTGAGGTTGAACGTGCTTGGTGAAGTGGAATTTTTATTATTATTTTTAATCAGAAAAATCTGCGCGCCGTGGCGCGCCGCTTGTCTGAAATCGGTGGCGCGCCGCCAAAAAAAATTCGGCGCGCCGCCGCCGATACTAAATCACACATTCGCCACCGTCATGTCGGCGTGGCGCGGCTTCGGGGACTAGCTTCGGGGACAGCCTAAAGGTAAATGCCTCGATGAAGCCTGAAAACAGAGGCAAGAGCTGCGTGGAATGAATCATTTCATGTCCACATTTGGTACAACGAGAGACCCTGACAGTAAGTACAGGTATTGTCACTTAAAATGTAACTAATGACGCCCAGAATACCAAGAATACCAATATGCCACTCATTTTTTAATCTAGCTTCACCTATAGGTTTTGTATGTATGTTAAGCCATTGCTCAGGGAATCGAAATGTTGCTTGGATGGGATAACCCCGAAGGAAGACGGGTACTAATAGATTCCGAGCAATAAACAAAGCCTATTTCCACACACTGTGTCATAAGTGCTTCCTTCTGCGGGCATAATGGCTTCGGATCAGAGAGAAATCTGGTAATCACTGTTTTCAGCAAGTGAGCACAATCAGAGCGAGCTGTGTAACGTTTCCCGAATTGACGGACGGTGGTACAAGGAAAGAAAGCTCCTCAAAAGCACTGTTGCCGGATCTTCATTTGGGTGCCTGTGCATTGCGCTACGAGTTTTTCAAATCAGCAAATTTTGTCAAAGGGATTTTTTTTTTTTTTAATTGCACCTTCAGCGTACTCGCTACAAAGCTGGTACTTTCGGCTCTATTTCGCTTTTAGGAGCTTAGCTATCTTATCAGACATCTGGGTAAAGGTGCTATTACGCAATGCGGAGAGCCATGCAGTCTACATTGCGCATAGATTTAAGTTACAAAAAAGTCTTCCAACACAGAAATGTAGCGTGTGTTTGAAGAATCCTTGTTAAATGAATGGTTTGTTTCCAGTCTTACACCCAGGAGATCAGCCGAGGATGCTGGTTTTCAATGAATTGTGAACTAGGCGCTTCTGAAATGAATGAGTCATGGAGAAATGACTGAAATGGAGAAATGACTGAAATGAATGAGTCACCCAGGAGATCAGCCGAGGATGCTTGTTTTCAATGAATTATGAACTAGGCGCTTCTGAAATTAAGAAGTATTGTTTAATCTGTATGAAATTAAATTAAAAAAAAAAAAAAAAAAAAATTTAACTGAAAGTAAGGAACGACGTTAAAACTTAAAACGAACAGAAATTATTCCGTATGAGTTGTGAGAAAGTCAAACTTTAGCGTAAAGAGTGAGGCGTTGAGGAGGGGACAGCCCCTTCATATACGGAATAATTTCTGTTCGTTTTAAGCTTTAACGTCGTTCCTTACTTTCAGTTAAACAAACTTGTTTTTTTTATTTAATTTTTGAACGTTTTTGAATTAATGCAGGTTTTGATCTTGGCTCACCGTACATGAATAATTACAAAAAAAATTTCATATTAGTTTAACTTTTATTTGGTTAAATGGCTTTCTTTCTCGAAACTTGTTTAATTTTATTTACGAACGTTTTTATTAGTAATAAATATACGTAACTTACGAATTAACTTACGTAACGAACTTCTATATTCATAGATTATTAATACGTATATTAGAGGGTTCTCCCCCCATTCAACACCTTGCTCATTAAGCTGAAGTTCGAATTTTGTTCCAATTCTTTAAAAATGACCCCTTAATCACAAAGGCCGTTAATTAGAATAAATAGCTCTTATGAAAGAATAAAAAATCTTTGGCTTAAAGAGCGAGGTATTGACTAGAGGGTGAACCTAATCATATACGTAATATTTTCTGTTCGTTTTAAGTTTTGATGTTGCTCCTTACTTTCAGGTGAAAAACTTGTTTTTTTTATTTAATTTCTGATCTTTTTTTAAATAATGCTGGGAAATCCGGCACCCCCTTCATAGCCATGTGCCTTCCCCCATGAAAACTTCCTTCATGGAAAGATCCTCCCACATAACCCCCGACCCCCCCACTACCAGAAAAAATCCCCCCTGAAAACGTCTGTATACTTCCCAATAACCATACCATATGTTAACATTGAGTAAAGTTCATAACTTTCAGCCCTCCCCTCGAGGACTTCGGGGATTAAGTCATCCTAAAAGACATAGTTATCATATTTTCGACCATGCTGAACAAAATGGCTATCTCGAAATTTTGATCGGGTGACTTTGGGAAAAAAACGTGCGTGGGAGGGGGCCTAGTTGCCCTCCATTTTTTCGGTCACTTAAAAAGGGCACTAGAACTTTTAACTTCCGTTCCAATGAGCCCTCCTACGATATTCTAGGACCACTGGGTCGATACGACCACCCCTGAGAAAAAAATATATAAATAAACACGCATCCGTGATCTTCTTCTGGCAAAAAATGCAAAATTCCACATTTTTATAGATAGGAGCTTGAAACCTCTAAAATAGGGTTCTCTGATACGCTGAATATGATGGTGTGATTTTCATTAAGGCTCTACAACTTTTAGGGGGTCTTTCCCCCTTTTTCGAAAATCAGCACGTAACTTTTGATGGGTAAGGCTAAACTTGATGAAACTTATATATTTGAAATCAGCATTAAAATCTGATTCTTTTGATGTATCTATTGGTATCAAAATCCCGTTTTCTAGAGTTTCGGTTACCGTTGAGCCGGGTCTCTCCTTACTTACAGTTCGTTACCGCGAACTGTTTGAAACGTGCGACCACCTCTGTGCGGTTTTGCGAGTTGCCGCCTTGAAATAATTAGACAGCCAGGGACAATGATTTTCTCTTCTATAAGGAGGAAGAGGGTCCGTCTGACTAAGATTTGGAATTTTGAGAGACATTGGTAGAAACACTGCTTGTTGAAGGTCACAACTAGACTTTTTAGAGGGGCTATCTAATATAAAATCATGAAACAACCAATCATTAGTACAGACTACGTTTTTATGGGTTGAGACGGAATTAGTCACCATATGGAATTCCAACGTTATGTGAACCCAATGTGCATACGTTTTCTGCAGTTACAGCCAAGCCAATTTTACCTGTGGTAAAGCTCAAGCATATCCTTAGACAGTGGCGGATCCAGGATTTCGCCATCCGCCATTTCACGGATCCGCAACTGGCCTTAGACAACCTCCACCCTCGTAACACAAATCAAGAAGATTCTATTTAAATATATACAAACTTACTTTTAAAAAGTATGTATTACCAAAGTAATACCTTTCCTGGAAATTCAACCCCCTCCACCATTGAAGGAGATATGAAAGAAGAGACACTTATAGATTGCTAATTTTATGTTCCTTTTTATGGTTTTGTTTGCGTTTTGGACAATTCATCCCAAGCCCCCTCTAATAGTCTAATATAGCCCAAGCTATATAAAAAATTAAACAAAAAAATAAAAAATGATGGAGTTGTTACTTTATAATCCGCAGCAAGTATCAATGAATCGTCTTTCCTTGTCTTTTTTTCAATGTATCTGTTTTTGAATCAGTTTTCATCATGTTGATGATGAATGAGTCTCATCATGATGACGTTTTTTCTACACAGCCTAGGGCTACATGAGACCATTCGAGGGGGGGGGGGCGTTGATGAATTGTTAAAAAACGAACAGAGCCATACATGGGCGCCCATAAGGGGGGGGGGAGGCGCCCGCCCCCCCCCCCCTGGCTGAACGATGCTGCCTTATTGTTATATTTTTGTTCTGAGATTTCTATTAGGCCTATATAGCATTAAAAGTGCCAATTAGACGAGGTTTGCCCCCCCCCCAGGAATTCAGCTTATGGGCGCCCATGGGGCCATAAAAATGAACATAAAATAAGCAATCTAAAAATGCCTCTTTGTTTCTAGCATCTCTCTTTCTCAAGAGTTTTTATTCAAAACCTTTATCATAAAAATCAAAATAGGAAAAAAATACCTTCAAAGTTGGTATCATCAGATTTATCCTGTTCAAGTAGGCAAATATCCTGTTGTTATCACTTGTCCCGCAAGCCAGCAACAAAAGGGAGTTGTGTCTAATCCCTATGAGTATGCAGTTCACTTTTCATTTTACTTCCCAGATCACATATACTATTTTGTCTAAATTATTTAACTAATATATTTTTACAACACTGATTCCAGAACACATTGTCTCACCAATAAATTACTTCTTGGCCATAGTTGAAATTCTCTTGGGTGCTTCACAAGACTTATTTTCATAGTTGATCTGAAATAAATAGTTAAAACTGATCACATACAATATTTAATTGTTCATAGCGGCATGAATTAAACAAAACGTCAAAATTCAAAATATTTCTCCACGTGCAGAAAGCAATTCGAATCCTAAGCCACTAGAGAGAGAACACATAATGTCTGGGAATTGGAAACTTTGAGATAAGGTGCGTTACGAGTTCTGAATCGTATGCCGAGACACGCCTCTCTTTGTAGGCCCGTCGATGAGATCATTAGTCCCCGCGTTGAGCACAACAGACTAAAATAATGGTTTATGTAAATAGTTATTGACACCAAAATATTGGACATACGTAAAAATATGTGTTCAAAATATATTGTATGTTTGTAGCTTCCACACACATAATAATTAGTTGAAATGAGTTGAGACCACAATCCTGCTTCTGGGATAATTTTTTACATTCTAAAGGAAAACCAATTGGGCGTAGATAGAGGAGTCTGGGGGTAATATCTCACTTCATTACCCTGGAAACTGACAACACGATGTGTTTTTCTTACACTATTTCATGTCAACCTTAAATTGCACTTCCACACAGTAATTTAAGGATTAAGAACCTACTGCTGAAAATGCCTCCGTAAAGGTATTTCTCAAAATCTAGGAGGGGGAGTAAAAGTCTAGGGGCATAGCCTTGCCCCTCAATTATATATATATATATATATATATATATATATATATATATATATATATATATATATATATATATATATATATATATATATATATATATATATATATATATATATATATATATATATATATATATATATATATATATATATATATATAGTATCTATATATATATATATATATATATATATACATATATATATATATCCTCTGGTATTCCTCGATTCGCTACGAGCGGTTAAGCTTCGGATCCTTGGGAACTTTCTCACCCCGAGTCGAAGTTTTTGTAATTGTTTTTGGTGATTTTTTTTAGGGGGGGGGGATTTCTATAGCCCATAGCCATCCTTATCATTCTGCAAAAGCTTAACATTTCAAAGTTTCACACAATTTTAGCTTTGCGGTTGTTTCCAAAAGTTTTGGGTAGGCTAGGATAGCCTGTTCTACTTGCTAAAGCCATCTGATTGAAGGTAGGGGAGGCCTGCAAGACTCTCTAGTTTCTAGGAGAAGTCCTCATGTTTCCTGCCCGCCCAAGGTTACTCCTATTGGAGACAATGGAAACTCTAACAGATGAGACTACACTTCTCTGTTTTTCAACTTAAGACCAAGGTTTCCAATTTCTTGCATTCTATATGTCTTTAAATTTGATAGCTTGGGCATAGACTGGTACTTTACAGATCTTCGGGAAGAAAGTAGATAGCTGAATTGAAGAACGGTTTTGAAGATAATTCTCTGGCTTAGTCTGATAGAATAATAAAAAAAAGTTAGGACAAATCCTTCAAACTCTAGTTTTAGTTTCCTTTTGGATGGAAACCCGGGAAATACAAACTTTCGAGGAAATTTTTGGATAATGTTTGCCCAGAGTCTCGACTTTCAAGCCTTGAAGTAAAGTAGGCTATTGGCTACGATGACTAGTTATGAATAATGATGCTACTTCCACGAAGACTTCTATGAACTATGAATTAAACCTATTCAATGTTAAAAAAACGTGACAAAAAATATGAACAGGAAAAGAGTGCCAAGCTGTTAAGAGCATAAACTGGTGCTTGCCAAGGGGGTGTTGACTTCCCTCCGTCTGGTAAACATCTTGTAACGGCACGTGTGCCGCACAGTTCCGCCATGCTTTACAAAGTCCGTAAAATACGTGTACACTTTTCTAAACGCTTAGCGTAGTTCTACCACACTTGGCGCACCCCACCTGGTGTAAATGATTTCTGAGACGGAGCGACCCTTCGGTGCTTGTACAGTGAGCTAACGTTTGGCGATGGCTGCTAGCGTCGTAATTCTTCTGTTTCAGGGACAGACATCGGGTATTTACTGAACGCTGACATTTATTATAACTAATTATAAAAAAACTTTTTCCACAAAATAAGTTTTTTCAAAAAAAAAACTCAATTAAAACAAAAACAAACAAAAGTAGAATAAAATAATCTACCAAGCATACAACTGCCACAAATCAGTATCAATAAATAAATGAATTATGAAACCCAATGCAAATAGAAATTAAAATAAATAACAGAGTCCAACTCAAAACGAGCAGAAATTCATACGAGTAGGGTTCTAAACCCCATGCTTTCTAAAAGCCAGAATATAATTTGTACTTTACTGAAAAAAATTCAAATAAATTTACTAAGAAAAAACGTGCATTGTCAGTTTAATATACATAAGCAGATATTTATTCCTTAAAATCTTAATTAATTTTATATTTCTTAAAGTTATAAAAGTCAAAACATTTAAAAGAATCCAAAAGCCAAAAGCCAGATTTTGAGATGGCATATGATACCACGAAGTTTAAAACTTGACTTTTGAACAAATGAAATTAGTGCTTTGTCAATCCAGCAAGTTTGTATCTTTTTTGTGTTTTTCTTGTGTATTTTTTTTTTTTTTTTGCTTTTACTGACAATTAACGATAAGATTTGATTTTCCTCGGTACTTTATTAGAATAAAAGCAAAAAAAAAATACACAAAAAAGGTACAAACTTGCTGGATTGACAAAGCACTAATTTCATTTTTTCGAAAGTCAAGTTTTAAACTTCTTGGTATCATATGCCATCTCAAGATCTGGCTTTTGGTTTTTTGAAAAATTATGCCCAAAGCATATAGCCTTATTGGCTCTTTTATTTTTTTTGTAAAATAGTATCAAATGGCAAATCTATAGATAGATTCTTTATTAGTGACTGAACCGGAAACCCGGTATTTCACATCTACTACAACTGCAATAAATGTAATTGACACGAAAAGAAGAGAGAAAATAATACATCAAAAAAGAAAAAAACACGGATAAGAAAAAGAAGAAGAAACAAAACAAACTAAAAACTGAATAATAAGTATACCCCTCTAGAAATCAACTTTGAACATTGATCAAATCAGACCGTGTCAATGAAAAATTGAATTACTACGAACCGAGTAAGTTGCAAAAACTAAGTAAATACAAATTGAAAGGAAAGATAACTTAAATGTTTGATCAAAAATGAGCGCGGAAAAAAAAAATTGGCGGAGGAAAAAAATTCAAAGGGGAGGTGAAGACAATTTTCAACACCGCCAAACGAGCACAATGGGATGTCATTTTTTCTTATTCTGTGTAAGAAATAATTTGGGTGGTTGTGACCAGCTATAAATTGGGTTAAGTAAGGGGACGGGTTAAATTTTCCAAAAGATACATGGTCATTCTTGTTAAGAAAAAAAAAAATCATCATCCAGTTACTGATAGAACCCTCAATTTGATATACCAATTATAAAACAAATCTTGGCAAATGAAAGCCAAATAAGCAGAAACTCTGTTGGTGAAAGGTGTAGTAACTATCGTAACTATGCTATGCACTATGCAACTATAACTAACTATGTATATAAATAACTATGTATATAAGTAACTATGTAACTATAGCATCTATGTAACTATGTATCTCGTGGTGCCATGAGAAAATTATGATTATATATATAAAAAGTAGAACAGAAGATAAGAGAGGCTGAAACATTTATTTTGTGTATTTGCTTCGCAGTCTTGGAAGTTCCAAACTTGGTTCGAAAATCTTAAAAAAAAAACAGTTAAATTTTATGTTTGGTAACGTTCTAGTGCCTACTTCTAAAGAAAATATATTAATATGTAAAATACGTTAATAAAATAAAAGCATTACAACTAAAGTCGTTATTTTATGCTCTTTCTAAATAGAATAGTCACTTTTCTGACAATGCACCCGATCTCCGTGATTGTCCAGATACAACCCCAAATAAAATTTCTTAGTTGCTATTCGTCTCGCGATGAGTCGTATGTCTTTGCTAGCTGGGTAATTGCATTCTTGACCCGTGAGAAGCATTCGGACCACAGTTCATATAATTATCCAGTATGATCATTCTCTATCTCACCCATTATAAAAACCCGGACCAGGGTGCGAGTGCTCCGGAGAACGTTTTTGCAGATATAAACATAAGCGAAGTCAGATTAGCGGGAATGCGGGTTAGTCTGTTTCCGATTGTTTCCAACAAAGTGCATGGAAACAATCGGAAACAGACTAACCCGCATTCCCGCTAATGCAGAAATAAGTGGGAGGAGCTTTTTGTTCGCACCGAGAACGAAGACCAGAAATGATCTGCGATAAGCTTACTGGATAATTCTATAAACTGTGATTCGGACTAAGCGATTGCTATAGAACTGAATTGGATGAAAATATTATCTTAAAATAATCTTTAAATGTAGGTAGGCCTAACAATAATAGAAGGAAACATGATAGTCAAACATGGTGTAAATAATAAAGTAATTTTTTTATTGTTTTAGCGTTTTCTTTTAGTTTTGTACATATCCAAAGGTTATATTTGGGACAATCAGAGGGGGGGGGCTGTATTGTCAGAAAAGCGTCTGTGATATTTGGAAAGGTCATAAAATAAGGAACCTAATGGTACTGCTTGTATTTTATTAGCATATTTCCTTTAGACGTGGTCATGCATTAGAACTTTGCCGAGTTTTTTTTTTTTTTGTATTACTAACTAAAGGCTTGGAGGTTAAAACCTCTGGGGCTTGGGCCTACTAGCCCACCCCCTAGTCTGAGCTGGAAAAGTATGGGTACAATAAGAAAGTGTTTAAACACGTTTAGGGCTACATATATTGCATAGCTTTGAATTTTGAACTTGGCTCCGAACTTTTCAGCAGACGGACTTGAATCACAATAGAACTGGAGGATTGGAGTTATAGGAGGGAGGGGAAGCATCCAACATGATGAACACAACTTTAAACCATATAATTATGTTTTATAAACACGGCACAAAACTCCATTACTCCAATCAGCGGAGGGACAGAAAATGTATCCAAAAAGTGATAGGTCATTCATCAATGCTGATCAGTACTTAACCTGAAGGTTTTAATTCATATGATAATTAATGATAGTTCCCAGGAAAAGAAACAATTGAAAGCATCTTAATCAACAAAGAATGACGCTGGCTATAAAAACGTAGATTATCGAAGGGGAATATATAATTTAAAGTTACTAAACATCCACTATATCAAGGGGCTACTCACTAGACTACCTTAAGTACATCTGGAATGTGAGGTCCAGAGTCGGAAGCTCTTGAGGCAAGCCTGGAGGCATAGTCAGAGGTAAAACTAGATATATGTGTACTACAGATAGTAGGAAACCCTTTAATCTGCACCCAGTAGATATTCATGGTCATCAATAACACGAAACTTATTACGTGAATAACGTAATTAAACCATGCTGAGTACAATAGGGGTATATAATGAAGTATAAATAGGGATAGCCGATGGGGATGGGAAAATATTTAAATACTACGCCGTAAGGTAGCCATTTTTTATTTCAGTCGATTAATAGCTAAAGTGATAATCATAAAATAGTGATGGAGGTATAATTTATACCAGACTTCAAATATATCATAAAAGAAATACAAATCTGAAAAGGGGAATAAAAAATATAAAACAAGATGTGAACCTGGAGTAAAAATGCTAAATCTTTTAATGTCATCGCATCCAAACAATTCAGAGGCTTCTTTCGTTTTGACAATAATCTAGAGCGTTTCAACTTGGCCTGACTTTTTCGGGAGATTGAATGAATTTTGAACTTCCTGAAAAACAAAAGTTGAAACGATTATCCCAATTCCTCCTCAAAAAAAGATCTCAGTAGGAAAATTGGTAGAAATTCTCCGAAACTTTCCAGAGACCCTGAAAAGGTTTTCAGGTGGGTCTTTCCGGAGATTTCTCATTCAAAAAAAAAAAAAAAAGACTACAAAGGAAGTTTTTTATCTTAATATCCTAAAATTGACTTCATAAGAGCTGGGGGTAACCACAAGGGCGCAAATTCACGAGAAAGCAGAGGGGGGGGGGGGTAAAAAACTTTTCGATTTTTTTAATGAAGAAATAAAAAAGGCATTTTTCAAAATTTAAGGAGAAATAAGATCTTGAGGGGGTAATCCCTTCCAATCGGCACCCTTTGGTAACCAGCCATGCTTTTGCAACCTTTCGTTTAGTACAACAATAGACTTCGCATAGCACCTAGAACGAATTGCAAATCGTAATCCATGCAAGGGGATGTACACTTTTCACCGCCTAGTGTAGAAATCCACTATGGTGGTTGCGCCCCCTGATGTGCACGATTTCAAAAAATGAGTGACCACTCAAATCAATATTATAGTTCTGTGATAAATTGACATTTTTTGAAATCGTCAATATTTTCGGAATAGCGTATTTCCGGTCGACTTGTTCGGTTAAACGCCGAAACTTGCTTCTTGTTGCTCAATTATAAGGAAAGGAAGGATAGATTTTATCATGTTTACAAATATGGCACCAATCGGAAAAGCCTTCTCAATTTGTAAGATACTGAGGTTCCTTCTGATAACATCTCCTGAGCACGCGAAATACTGAAAGCATAATAAGTTATGCCTGAAAGGTAATTACAGCTTATATAGTCTACCTACCGTAACAAAAGATTTGATCCACCGTTCCGTAATCAACAACAAATGTGGCGAGGATATTCATAAGATTCTACATGAGAAACCCTAAATTTCTTTGTTGCAGATTTCTCCGGAGGCGTAGCTAGAGATTTTTCCAATTGAGAAAACGGCAGTTGGGAGTAAGGTACAAACTTACCGTCTTCTATTCTATAAAATTAAAGCTTCACACGTGCTTTTAGTTACAATTATAGGGGGAGACAACGAATTTTCTAGCAGGAGGGCATTGCATTATACCCCTAGCTACTTCCATGCATGTCTCCTTTTTCAGCTTTGCTATTCTACAGTTCTTCATTTTTATTTACTTATTTACTCCAAGCCAAGTACGGAAGCGATGTTAAGCCCTCACAAATTGGCAAATGGTAAAATAATGAAGGGAAGGCCACGGATCCTTAGAAAGGTATAATTGTATTTGTTTGAAGGATTCTGTCAGAACACAACCTAATAAGATCTGGGTTTTGAATTGTTGAGATTTTAGCGTCAATTGTCTTTTAACTGTGTACATTTAAGGACATGTCCTTAAAAGTAACACTTTGGTTGACATCATTTCGTTTAACACAAAGTTTTTCTACTAGCCTACTACTTCGCAACGAGAAATCTAGATGCCACTATCCCACGAAGTCACCTATCTTCCTCATCTACAAAAGTTGAACCTTCTGAATGCGAGATATGCCTACACCGGGGGAAAAAAAGTGCCTGCGGTGTACTCGTAACCTACAAAAAGAGTAAAGAAAAGAAAATGTAGAACAGATTCCCCCGGTCAGCTGATTGAAGGATTAAATTCAAAACCATCACCGGTGCATTTAAATCACTACTGAGATGAGACAGTAGGTCAACTGAACAGATTAAATAGAATGTATTCACAAAAATTTGAACAGAAACAAAGAGAATGCACTTTACTCAGCAAAGCTTCACTTTTGCTGGTTGATTCCAATCTAATGCACACTTGTATCGAGGGGTCACCAAATTTCAGAAATTATGTAGGCTACACCAGGTGTCAGGTGCCAAGCATGGCAAAAGTGTGCCAAGGGCAGTGAGACTGTGTAAGCGTTGCAGAGGCTGTGCCGCGGGTGGCAGAACTATGCAACGCGTATAGTTCCGTATGTGGAACTATACGGCGCAAATGGAGCTCCGAGACCAAGTGGGCGGAAAATGGGTGATCGCTCACTTTTTACCACGAAACTATATGAGAATTTTCTTTGATGCAAGATTAATCGTTTACCTCTTTTTCCCCGCAGTTTCGGAGTAAAGACAAGAAAAAAATTCTAGGCATATTTAAGAACAATAGTAGGAAGCAGATAGAAAAAGTAGGTTCCAGTGTTCAAAGTATGAAACTGCTGTTTTGAGCATCACGTAATCAAGTAACCTACTACAAAAACTAAAATAAGAGAGGCCATTAGATAAAAAAAAAAAAAAAAAAAACAATAACACATGACAAAGACAAGGGTAACCCTCAACATCAGGTCACAACGTCAGGTCATCATTCACTAGAAGATGGTTTTTAAGGTATAACATTAAAGCATTTGTGGGTATTTTCATATGGTTTGATCTAGTCTGATTCGGTTTACTAAAAATAGTTTGCTTGATTTTTTTTTATACGTTGGTTTAGCTTGACAGAAATTGTAATTAAGAACTAAACAAAGTAGGGTCGTTAATTCGGGCCCCATGATTTACCTCCTCTACTAAATTTGAAAATGCTATTTTTGGCATTTCCATTGGGAAAAAAACCTCCTAAGTCTTCAAATACATTCCCCCCCCCCTTACGACATTTTTGTGAATCAGCACCAATTAAATATGGGAATTAGGAGCAATTTTTTTAGGTCGCTTGTAACTTTGGTACGCCTGTAGGACGCCTGCCAAATGATGGAAGGGCACCTTCCAAAACAGCTAGGCAGATACTCTGATGGAATATTTGGTTGTAGAATGCCCCAAAATGAAACTGTTAGATTATGGTAAATAAAGGTAATTTTTTGGTATTTTTTTGGTAATTTTATGGTTTTAAAAAAATCAAATTGTATTACAGGTATCCTTTGTTTAAAATATATGTCAATACCTCTCCTTCTTGAGATTATATATTTGTGAAAAAAAAAAAAAAAAAAAAAAAAAAATCAAAGACAGAGCAGACCATTAACCTCTATGAGCATCACTTTTAATAATTAGACATTTATCATCGTTAATGACACAGATATATCCGTTAATGGTTTTCATTCGAAATTGGCTGCAAATGTGCTAGGAAAAAACATGTCCAGTTCAGTTTCCTGTATATACCGTAAACTTGGGAAGGGGAAGAGTCCCTCTTTAAAAATTAAACTTACACGAAATATTGTGTACCTTTCAAAAGTTTCATTATTTTTTCCAAACCCACGGTAAAATGTGTTTATTGTTTTATGGCGTGTTTAAGTCAAACAGCTCGTGGTAACAAACAACAAGGAGCGACTCGGGCCAATATCTACCAAAACTCTAAAAAACTAAATTTCAGTAATAATTGATACATCAAAAGAATTGGTTTTATGCTAATTCCAAATATATAAAAACTCATTAAGTTTAATGTTACCTATCAAAAGCCCCAAGTCTGAGAAATTTGCCTCAAAAAGGGGGAGGGGGAAACACCTCCAAAAAGGACAGCGGTTTTTAATGAAAATTTCAAAATTAGATTCAGCATACCAGAAAAACTTACCGTAGGGGGGTTTCAAGGTCCTGTCTACAAAAATGTAGAATTTTGCCTTTTTTTTCTCCATAAAAAAGATCAGGGATGCGTTTTATTTGCTGTTTTTTTTTTTCAGGGGTAATCACATCAAACCAACGGTCCTTGGAAAACGGCACACTTGAATGGAAATTAAAACTTAGGTGCTCTTTTTAAGTGACCAAAGAGGAACAAGTTTCTATCGATTGAAAAATTTTGAGATAGCCAATCCATTTAAAAATATCAAAAATCCACATATTGAGCTTCTCAGTTGCAGAGAAAGCGGCACTGTATGGTGGTGCATTCGTTCCTGAAAAGTCACTTATTTTACACAAGGTAAAACGTTTACATGGATATTTATTTTAAAACTGGATTTAATTGAGTTGGTTGACTTTATTCTTCATGAAATTTTGTTTAGTTATGTTTAATTGCGCATCAGCTGTTATGAAGGAAGAGGGTGGGGGCATTGTTAAGTTGGGGGAGGAATAGATGCCTAAAAGACCGTATTTCAATGCTAAATTGACGAACTTTCCATGAGCCTTCAGATAAATATAAAAAAGGGGAGAGGGGACGGTGGAAGGAGTAATCTCTCGCCTCAGTTCATTTGGATCAAGACTGAATAATAGTGCTGCAGGTTAATACCTCTCTTCTTCTTACAGAAAATTGTTTCTGAGATTTCTTTTGAATCTTCTTTTAACTAAACTGTTTTGCTTCAAATCTCATATAACTACATACAGGGATGTGTAAATGCGAATTAAAGTATGTTATTAAATTATTATTAAATTATTAAAATATTATGAAGGAAAGGCGGTGGGTAGCTTTGTAGGTGAGAGGGGAGAGCTTCACAAACTGTATTTTAATGCCCAAATATGCTACCCCTCATTAAATTTTCGGATAAATATAGAATAAGTTTTAAGGAAGAAGGGGTTGGGTGAATGGAAACTGCTATCTAATCCCTCTTGATTCTCGGGAATATTTTTAGTCTATGCCTTTTTTATTGATGCTATAGAGGGGGACCCCTCCTATTGCGACAATCGTTTTATATGTAGCATAAAATACCACATGAGTATGCCATCCGGTAAAGAGGTGGAAAAAGTGATGTGGGGCATCACGAGCCTCACCAGAAAATTTCTTGGGGGAGGGGCAAGTGTTACCGTGAAAATTGTTTTTAGTGATTTAAATGGTAATACATCTCTTTTTCTATTTACATACAATGTTTCAATGAGCTCAAATACATGTATATAATGTGTTTATGCATTAGAAAACCTTATTGTAGAGGTTTGATGATTTCAGCCGCGTAGAAAATCAAGTCACGCGAAATTTCAACCGACCTGAACAATGGTCATGACTTGAGAAATAATCAGAGTAAAAAAACAAGTTCTTTAAAACTAAAGTAAAGAGCAATATTCAAAACTTAAAACAAACAGAAATTATTCCATCTCCTCCCAAAATCCGCGTTCTTTACGCTAAAAGTTGGATTTTTGTCCAAATCCTTTCAGAAAAACTGCTGAAACACAACGGCCGTTGAATGGGAATTAATTAAAAAAAACTTTTTCACAAAATAAGTTTTTCAAAGAAAAGTAAAGAAACTTCACTAAACGAAAAATGAGCAAAAATAAAATCAAATAATCTACCAAGCGTGAAACTACCACAAATAAGCATCGATAAAATAAATGAAACCCAAAACGAACAGAAATTACAATAAATAACCGAGTCAAACTCAAAACGAGCAGATTTTCAAAGAGCAAATTTTATACTACGGTAAACAAAATGGTTATCTCAAAATTTTGATTGGATGTGTCTGGAAAAATGGTGGGCGTGAGAGGGGCGTTAGTCGCTCTCCAATCATTTTCAACTATTAAAAAAGGCACCAGCCCTTTCAATTTCCAATCAAATGAGCCCTTTTGAAGTTTCTATGACAAAACTTTCAATAAAAACCACATATGCCCCCAGGACATAACTTACAACCCTTGCCCTAAGAGCTGAAGAGGGGGGGTCATCCTCAAAGACCTAATTTCCAGAACTTTCTGCAACGTTGAACAAAATGGTTATCTGAAAATTTTTATTGGATATGTTTAGGGGAATGGTGGGCGTGAGAGGGGGGTTAGTTACCCTCCAATCACTTTCAACTATCAAAAAGGGCACTAGCCCTCTCAATTTCCAATTGAATGAACTCCTTTTGAAGTTTTTACGACAAATCTATCTATAAAAACCTTATATGCCCCAAGACCATAACTTACAACCTTTGCCCTGGGGCTCTGGGGGGTTTGTCATCCTTAAATAGATAATTTCTAGAATTTTCAACTACGTTGAACAAAAGGGCTATCTCTAAACTGTGATTGAGTGTGCTTGGGGAAATGGTGGGCGTGAGGGAGGGGGGGGGGGTAAATTACTCTCCACTCACTTTCGACTATCAAAAAGGGCAATTTCAATTTCCAACCAAATGAGCCCTTTTTGAAATTTCTACAACAACTTTCTATATAGACCTTATATGCCCCCAGGGCATAACTTAAAACCCTTGCACCGAGGGCTTTGATGGGGTTATCATCCTAAAAGACCTAATTTCCAGAACTTTCGACTACACTGAACAAAATGGATATCTCAAAATTTTG
Source organism: Artemia sinica (assembly GCA_027921565.1). Taxonomy (NCBI): domain Eukaryota; kingdom Metazoa; phylum Arthropoda; class Branchiopoda; order Anostraca; family Artemiidae; genus Artemia; species Artemia sinica. The sequence continues at coordinate 314,370 of JAPEVW010000161.1, forward strand.
ATTGGATGTGTTTGGGAAATGGTGGGCGTCAGAGGGTGTAAGTTGCTCTTCAATCACTTTCGACTGTTAAAAAGGGCACTAGCCATTTCAATTTCCAATCGAATGATCCCTTTTTGAAGTTTTTACGATAACGCGTTCTATAAAAAACCTTATATGCCCCCAGGGCATAACTTACAACCCTTGCCCTGAGGGCTGTGGGGGAGTGTCCTCCTCAAAAACATAATTTCTATCTGGAAATCAACAACGCTGAACAAAATGGCTATCTAAAAATTTTGATTGGACGTGTTTGGGGAAAAGATGGGCCAGAGAGGGGGGTTAGTTGCCCTCGAATCACTTTCGACTATTAAAAAGGGCACTAGACCTTTGAATTTCCAATCGAATGAGCCCTTTTTCAAGTTTCTACGACAAAGATTTCAATAAAAACTTATATGCCCCCAGGGCATAACTTATAACCCTTACCCTGAAGACTGTTGGGGGAGTGTCCTGCTCAAAGGTATAATTTCCAAAACTTTAAACTGCGTGGAACAAAATGGCTATCTCAAAATTTTGATTGGATGTGTTTTGGGAAATGGTGGGCGTGGAAGGGGTTTAGTTGCCTTCCAATTACTTTCGACTATTAAAAAGGACACTAGCCATTTCAATTTCTAATCGAATTAGCCCTTAATGCCCCCAGGGCATAACTCACAACCCTTGCCCTGAGGGCTGTGAGGGGGTTGTCATCCTCAAACCTAATTTACAGAACTTAAAACTACGTTGAATAAAAAGGCTATCTCAAAAGTTTGATTGGATGAGTTTGAGGAAAAGGTGGGCGTTGAGAGGGGGGTTAGTTGCCCTCCAATCACTTTCGACTATTAAAAAGGGCACTAGCCCTTTGAACTTCCAATCGAATGAGCCTTTTTTGAAGTTCTATAAAAACCTTATATGCCCCCAGGGCATAACTTACAACTTTAGCGTAAAGAGCGAGGCATTGAGGAGGGTACAGGCTCTTTCATATACGGAATAATTTCTGTTCGTTTCAAGTTTTAATGTCGCTCCTTACTTTCAGTTAAAAAAAAACTTTTGTTTTATTTAATTACCAAAAGAAATCAGGTTACTTCTCTACATAGTTACCTTGACGACTTAAGCATTTGTCATATCTGTAAACCAGCGTAGTAGCATCCTCTTCATAAAATGCTGCCACAAATGATTTGAATTGCGTCAGTTTCTTTGAGCTCATAGTCAGTTAGCAAACACTACATTGCCGGCTCCAGGCCCCTTTCACGACTCAGCGAAAAGATAGAAGTTAATCGGCTCTATTCTATCCACGCGGTCAGTATACTTTATTGCAATAACCTATATTGAACGCGGGGTATATAGTGGTTGTTTGGAAAAGCACACAAATACTCCAAGCAAACCCAAAATGCAAAATAACATTCATCAGCCGCATGCACAGTAAAGGTAACATACAGTAGCGAAGTCCTATAATCTCCATTGAAAAATTTTTGACACATGTTTAAAATCGCACAAGCTTCGTATCCCCGCCTTCGCGCACGCGCAATGACAAATGTTCCCGAGGGAAATCCAAGTAGCAACTGAAGCTATTGCTCTGACGTATATACTTCGGATATCGATAATTTCGAAGATCACACTGCCTTTCCATGACGATAAATAAAGTTCAAATGGGGATAAAATCCTTTTCATAGGCAATAATAAATTTCACAAGAAATATTAGATATATCGGTCACAAATCCAGTGACAGTCATCAGTAGTAATACTGATTACTACTAATGACAGCCCTATTTGAACTTATATTTAACTTCAGATATCATTCATCAGCGAAATGCACAGTAAAGGTAATAGATAGTAGCGAAAATATAACCACTATATCTTCTGCTGACGTATTGCTCTGACGGTCCGTCAACTTGCCTAATTACGCGCTATGAAATGTGTGTCATGTTTTGGAGAAACAATTCACTACTGTCAAAAGTTTTGGGATAAAAATGTGCATTGCATGCGGTTTATGCAGGGGGGGGAACAACAGGTCAGAGAACTACTCGAAAGAGAAGAAGAGTCACGGTGACTTCTGGAATCGTTTTAATCTACGATCTACGTAATCTACGTTTTAATCGTTTTAATCTGCAATCCAGTAGCTTCTCGAGCAACTTAAATAGCAGTTTTGGGATATCTTCGAACACCAACCATATAGTCCAGTCTTGCGTAGTACCGAGTGACACCTATTTTTTCCATGGGTTGCTTGGTGTGCAGTGCCTCTAAACTTAAGGAGTTCAAAGACAGTGTCTCAGCTCAATTCAAACTATTAGCTGGGCCATTTTATGTAGAGGATATTGCAAGCTATCTAACAGAGGTGAATAATACTTCAATCGTCAGTAGTGTGTTAACAATTAGCGCGAATTACACATGGAATTACACAAGCCTGAGGCTTGGATACGTGTGCAGTTCCACACCTATACACCTTACCAGGGTGCAGTAACCTATTGCTAGAGACGGTACATGTCTTCCAAGACGAGTTTCTGAGGCAGCACCCATTTTTGGGGCCAATAAGAGAGAGCGGATACAGAGGGTACTCCATATATGGTAGCTTGATTAGAGGCATGAATATACAGTGCAGTTTAACCGGTACATTGAGTTACCACGGTTATTCAACTATTATCATGACTGGTATATGCCTTAGCAGACAGTTTTCTGACTCCACAGTCAAGCCGCTCAGATTTCAGCCATAATTCAACTATTATCACGACCGGTATATGCCTTAGCAGACAGGTTTCTGGGCCAGAACCCATTTTCTGGGCCAATCAGAGAGAGGTGATACAGAGGGTATTCCATATACGGTAACTTGATTTGTAATCGGATTCAAATGTAAGGACTGATTTTTCATTATCGAGATTGTGTAATGCAACCAGACTGGTTTCTGAGGCAACACCTATTTTCTAGACAATTGCCTTTAGTCAAGACTGGTTTGCTTAGGAATGCGTCGCTGCTAATTAAAGAATGGGATGCTACACTCATAATAGTTTAAGTTGAAAGTTATAACATTTGCGCAAACTAACTCAATTCGCTTAGGAATGCATTACTGGTAATTAAAGAATGGGATGGTACACTCAGAATTGTTTCAGAACCTTCGCGCAAACTAACTGAATTTGCGAAAAAAGGTATTCAATTGGCATAAATCTATGGAAATGATTAACGATGACAAGATGACTTTATGACTTGACCTAGCTTCACTTCTCGGATGTGTTCTGTATAATACACGAGTACCATTTGAACAGTGTTGTCAATATAAAATATGCTCTGATGCTTTAGTATACTAAAAAGTTGATACTAATAGAGATGTAAATGCCAAGAAAGTAATTTTAATAAAGAAATTCAGAACAATCCTTAGAAATCCTTAGAAATCAAGTAGTGAGGTGATTATAGGTTTGAAGCATCATGGATCGCAATCATCAATGACCCTAACCACCAAGGGCCCCTCCGCCCAACTTTTGGCCCTTCCCCTTATTTTTTTATACTTTTTTTGAAGTTTTTTGAACTTTTTTATCATTTTTTTAAACATGGTATTTTTTTCAACTTTTTTTTTACATCTCTTAGAATGACATGAAACATACATAAAACATAAAAAATTCACATTAAATATTTTCGAAACTCAAAATGAGAATGATATAGATATGTTAGTCATGACTTTTACTATTAGAAAAATAATGTTTGCAGTAGCACTTTTTTTGTTGAACTTTTTTTTAACATGGTATTATTTTCAACTTTTTTTTCATCTCTTAGCATGACATGAAACATACTTAAAACATGAAAAATTCACATTTATTATTTTCGAAACTCAAAATGAGAATAGTATAGATATGTTAATCATGACTTTTACTATTAAAAAAAATAATGTTTGTAGTAGCACTTTTTTTCTTGAATTGAATTTTTTTTTGACTTCGAAATTATTCAACTTTTTTTTACGCATCTTAAAATGACATGAAATATGCTTACGGCTCTACCAATCGTACTCTATGATTGCTCAGATACACGATGCGGCTTTCCCACTGGTACTCTATGGCCGGTTATCGACACTAACTAGTTTATTGCATGTATTAAATCATTATTTTTTTCATAGTGGAACGATAAACACATATCTCATATCTCTAAAAAGTGATGATGAAGCATTTTAAGAAAGTGTGTTCACATGATAGTGTTATTGTAGCATTGAATGCTGACAAGAAGTATTTAAACTAAGATATAAGTACAAGTGGTAGCACTATCGGAAACGTATGCGTGCATTGTCATGACAGTAAGGAATTAAATTTCTTTGGAGTACCAAAAAAATTCAACTCTTATGATGGTGGATATGCGAAATTGAGATCTCCGGAGATGATTGCACTCAAAGAGAATGCCAACATAAATATAAAAGTTGATGAAGAGGGTCATCTTCTTGCTAGTGCTTGTGGTAACATGTTACCCAGTGTTAAACCATATCGTCAGCTTTCGGGTATTATCACTCAAATGAAAGTAAAGAGGAAAAGAAAGGCCTACTCTTCTACTAATATCATAAAAGGTATCTTGTCTACGTGCCGAAACTGTTACCTGTGTAAAAATAAGTTGTAATAGACAGTGAAATTGCCTGAAAAATAAAAAGGGCATTGGTGGAAAACATCACTAAGGAATATAAAGATGAATCGATGAAAAACAAAGTGCCAGCAAACGTTACTACCATTGATCAAAACAGTCAATGAACCAACAAATACCAAAGACGAAACGCATATTGAACCTGTCGGTGACACACCAGTAAAAATTGTGTATGACTCAAAATGGAATAATGATTATTATACTGATTATGAGCTAAGAGCAGACAATAGCTACAATAACAAGAGAGAACATGGTGAACTATTTTATGGAACAGATTCAAAATGTCCAAAGTTGATCATTGATATTAATAATGTATCATAATATTTTTTTGTATTAATATTCTACATGACATTATTTCATTAAAAATATATTATGCATTACATTGTTATCTGTTCATTATTTTTGGAGTACGCTAGCATATCAAACGTTTAGAATGTATATTAAAACATCGGAGATATAAGAAAAGGAATTTGCATACATCATATGTCGGATAGATAGGTTAAAATAGAGAAAATCTAAGTATAAGAATGAATAAATTCTCTATCAACATCTATTGTCAGATACATGGGATAACATTGACAAAATCTAAGCATCAGAGTGAATAAATTTTTTTCTATCAGCATCTTTATCGGATACAACGGATAAAATTGAGAAAATCTAAGCATCAGAATAAATAAATTCATTATCAATATCATTTGACAGTGTCAGAATGAATAAATTCTCTATCAACATCTATTGTCAGATACATGGGATAACATTGACAAAATCTAAGTATCAGAGTGAATGCATTTTTTCTATCAGCATCTTTATAGGATACAATGGATAAAATTGAGAAAATCTAAGCATCAGAATAAATAAATTCATTATCAATATCATTTGACAGATACGTTTGATAGTATCAGAGTGAATAAATTTTTTATCATTGTCTTTTATCAGATATGATTGTTAAAATTGAGAAAATCTAAGCATCAGAGTGAATAAATTCTTTATCAATGTCTTTTGACAGATACGTTAGATAACACTGACCAAATCTAATTATCATAGTGAATAAATTCTATATGAACGTCTTTTGTCGGATACATCAGATAACATTCACAAAATCAAAGTACCAGAGTGAATAAATTCTTTATCAACATGCTTTGTCAGATATGATTGATAAAAATGAGTAAATATAAGTATCAGAGTGAATAAAAATTCTTTATCAATGTCTTTTGACAGATACGTTTGATAACACTGACATAATTTAAGTATCAAATTGAACAAATTCTTTATTAACATTCTTTATCGATATTATTTGTCGGATATGTCAGATATCATTGACAAAATCTATATGTGAGAATGAATAAATTCTTTATCATCATCATCTGTTGTCGGATGTCATAATGAAAAACTTGTAAGTAAGTAACAAAACTCTTTCATGAATTCACCTCTTGGATACACATTACAGAAATTTCATTCAAGAAATTATGAAAAAACTGTAATTTCCAGGCTTCATTTGCATGCAATAGATACCGAGAGTTCTGTGACTCATCCCCGCAATGAATTCTACGGGTTTTATGACTCCTCCCCAAAATGAATTCAGATGGTTTTAGGACTCATCCCCCTAGCCATAACTTCATTCAACCTTGAGCAAAGGTAAAAAAGTTTGATGAAGTACTTCTCTACTTAAATACTACATTAACAGCTTCCAAGATGATAGGATTGTTTGACACAGAATTTATCAGTTTGAAAAAAACACCTTGTGGTGCTATATTTGAATGCGCATTTTTACTATTGTCTATGGAACTCGAAGAAATTGACTGTTATCATTGGATAGTGAGCTATAATATGTTTGAGCACGATAAGAGCTTGTGGAGTACTACATTACGTCGTATAAACAGACTGGGATTCTACGATAGAGTGATTACGCCACTTAATAAAAGTGGTCATGAACTGAGAAATGTTCAGGAGGAAGTAAGTGAAATTTGCAGCTTTTTCGGGGTCTAGAAGCACTCTACGTAAAGGGTAATGTACCTACAGATAAAGTTTTAATTCAAAAGTGTGACCCTAGGATTCCACTTTTCAATCTAGAAGAGTTTAAGTGTCCTAAGTTTGAAGGGGCTTATTACCGTCCTGAAGAAGAGAGGTTAGGTTCTTCGCGCAAGGAAATACCTGATCGCGATAAGTGTATAAGACACGGTAAAAAATATTCTATATCATGGGATCCTCGTTTCTGGATGTTTAAGAGTGAACTTTAAGTACTATTTTTATGTAAATATGTTTTGTTGTTTTTTTCAAAAAATATTTTAATATATTTAAGCAATAAATATTTTAAGCTTAACCCGTTTTTATTCTTTAGAATAGTTCTATTCATTCATTAAATTATAAAGAAATTGTAAGTAAGTAACAATCTATTTCTTGAATTCACCTCTTGGATAAACAATATGGAAATTTCATTCAAGAAATCATGAAAAAATTGTAAGTAAGTAACAAACTCTTTATTGCTTCCACATCTTGGATACACAATACGGACATTTCATTCAAGAAATTATGCAAAAAATTGTAAATAAGTAACAAACTCTTTCTTGAAGACACCTCTTGGATACAAAATGCAGAAATTTCATTCAAAAAATTATGAAAAAATCGCAAGTAAGTAACAAACTCTTTATTGTTATCACCTCTTGGATACACAATACGGAAATTTCATTCAAGAAAGTATGAAAAATTGTAAGTAAGTAACAAACTCTTTCTTGAAGTCACCTCTTGGATACACAATGCAGAAATTTCATTCACGAAATTATGAAAAAAAAATTGTAAGTAAGTAAAAAATTATTTCTTGAATTCACCTCCTGGATACACAACACAGACATTTCATTCGAGAAATTATGGCAAAATTCTAAGTAAGTAACAAACTCTTTCTTGAATTTGCCGTTTGAATGCACAATACAGAAATTTAACTCCGGAAATGTTGAAAAAAATTGTAAACAAACTCTTTCTTGAGTTCGCTTCCTGGACAGACAATACAGCGATTTCACTCAAGAAATTATGAAAAAATTGTAAATAAGTAACAAACTCTTTCTTGATTTCTCCTCATGGATACACAATACAGACATATCACTCAAAAAAAAATTGTAAGTAAGTATCAATCTCTTTCTTGAATGCACCTCTCGGATACACGATATGGAAGTTTCATTCAAGATATTATGAAAAAATTGTAAGTAAGTAAGTAGCAAACTCTTTCTTGAATTCGCCTCATGGATACACAATACAGAAATTTCATTCAAGAAATTATGAAAAAATTGTAAGTAAGTAACAAAGTCTTTCCTGAGTTCGCCTCTTGGATAAACACTACAGAAATTTCATTCAATGAATTATGAAAACATTGTAAGTAACTAACAAACCCCTTCTTGAATTCACCTCTTGGATACACATTACAGAAATCTCATTCAAGAAACTATGAAAAAAATTGTAAGTAGCTAACAAAATTTTTCTTGAATTCACCTCGTGGATACATAATACAGAAATTTCAATCATGAAATCGTGAAAAAATTGTAAGTAAGTAACAAACTCATTCTTGAATTCACTTCTTGGATACACAATACAGAAATTTCAATCATGAAATCATGAAAAAATTGTAAGTAAGTAACAAACTCATTCTTGAATTCACCTCTTGGATACACAATGCAAAAATTTCATTAATGAAATTATGAAAAGAATTATAAGTAAGTAACAAACTCTTTTTGAATTCACCTATTGAATACACAATACAGAAATTTCATTCAAGAAACTATAAAAAAAGTAAGTAAGTAACAAACTCCTTCTTGAATTCCCCTCAGGGGCCTAGTGAGAGAGACATGCAAAAATTTAGGTTCATTTAGGTTCACTTAGAGTGGCACAGCACTCTAAGTGAACCTAAATGAACCTAACTTTTTGCATGTCTCTTTCACTATGAGTGTGTGTCTAAGTTGGTGTGCTGCCATCTATAACTAGTCTAACCTAAATTCAACGCAACTTGTGTCTGAGCAGGTGTGCTGCCATCTACAACAAAATGAAACATGCTTGCGGCTGTACCAATCGTACTCTATGCGTCAAGATAAGTGAACCTAAATGAACCTAAGTTTTTGCATGTCTCTCTCACTAGGCCCCTGAGGGAAATTCAAGAAAGAGTTTGTACTTACTTACTTACATTTTTTTTCATAGTTTCTTGAATGAAATTTCTGTATTGTGTATTCAATAGGTGAATTCAAAAAGAGTTTGTTACTTACTTACAATTCTTTTCATAATTTCATGAATGAAATTTTTGCATTGTGTATCCAAGAGGTGAATTCAAGAATGAGTTTGTTACTTACTTACAATTTTTCACGATTTCACGATTGAAATTTCTGTATTGTGTTTCCAAGAGGTGAATTCAAGAAAAAGTTTGTTTGCTACTTACAATTTTTTCATAGTTTCTTGAATGAGATATCTGTAATGTGTATCCAAGAGGTGAATTCAAGAGGGGTTTGTTAGAAGGGGATAGCTCATAATCTCTTAGCTCATCATCGGTATAATAATCATTATTCCATTTTGAGTCATACACAATTTTTACTAGTGTGTCACCGACAGGTTCAATATGCGTTTCGTCTTTGGTATTATTTGGTTCACTGACTGTTTGATCAATGGTAGTAACGTTTGCTGGCACTTTGTTTTTCCTCGATTCATCTTTATATTCCTTAGTGATGTTTTCCACCAATGCCCTTTTTATTTTTCCGGCAATTTCACTATCTATTACAACACTATTTTTACACAGGTACCAGTTTCGGCACGTAGACAAGATATGGTTTATGATATTATTAGAAGAGTAGGCCTTTCTTTTCCTCTTTGCTTTCATTTGAATGTTAATACCCGAAAGCTGACGATATGGTTTAACACTGGGTAACATGTTACCACAAGCACTAGCAAGAAGATGACCCTCTTCATCAACTTTTATTTTTATGTTGGCATTCTCTTTGAGTGCAATCATCTCCGGAGATCTCAATCTCGCATATCCACCATCATAAACGCTGAATTTTTTTGGTACTCTAAAGAAATTTAATTCCTTACTGTCATGACAATACACGCATACGTTTCCGATAGTGCTACCACTTGTACTTTTTTCGTAGTTTAAATACTTCTCCTTGTCAGCATTCAATGCTACAATAACACTATCATGTGAACACACTTTCTTAAAATGCTTCATCATCACTTTTTAGAGATATGAGATATGTGTTTATCGTTCCACTATGTAAAACATACTGATTTAATACATGCAATAAACTAGGTAGTGTCGATAACCGGTCGTAGAGTACCAGTGGGAAAGCCGCATCGTGTCTCTGAGCAATCATAGAGTACGATTGGTAGAGCCGTAAGCATATTTCATGTCATTTTAAGATACATAAAAAAAAAAGTTGAAAAATTTCGAAGTCCGAAAAAAAAAAATTCAATTCAAGAAAAAAAAGTGCATCTACAAACATTATTTTTCTGATAGTAAGAGTCATGACTAACATATCTATACTATTCTCATTTTGAGTTTCGAAAATATAAAATGTGAATTTTTTATGTTTTAAGCATGTTTCATGTCATTCTAAGAGATGAAAAAAGTTGAAAAAAATACCATGTTAAAAAAAAAGTTCAACAAAAAATAAAGTGCTACTACAAACATTATTTTTCTAATAGTAAAAGTCATGACTAACACATCTATATCATTCTCATTTTGAGTTTCGAAAATATTAAATGTGAATTTTTTAAGTTTTAAATATGTTTCATGTCATTCTATGAGATGTAAAAAAAGTTGAAAAAATACCATGTTTAAAAAAAAATGATAAAAAAAGTTAAAAAAAACTTCAAAAAAATGTTTATAAAAAAATAGGGGGGGGGGCACAAAGTTGGGGGAGGGGCCCCTTGGAGATTGGGGGTATGGGACCTTTGGAGGTTCAGGTCCTTGGTGGTTAGGATCATTGATGATTGCGATCCATGATGCTTCAAGCCTATAATCACCTCACTACTTGATTTCTAAGGATTTCTAAGGATTGTTCTGAATTTCTTTATTAAAATTTCTTTCTTGGCATTTACATCTCTATTAGTATCAACTTTTTAGTATACTACAATGTTAGAGCATATTTTATATTGACAACACTGTTCAAATGGTACTCGTGTATTATACAGAACACATCCGAGAAGTGAAGCTAGGTCAAGTCATAAAGTCATCTTGTCATCGTTAATCATTTCCATAGATTTATGCCAATTTAATACCTTTTTTCGCAAATTCAGTTAGTTTACGCGAATGTTCTGAAACAATTCTGAGTGTACCATCCCATTCTTTAATTACCAGTAATGCATTCCTAAGCGAATTGAGTTAGTTTACGCAAATGTTATAACTTTCAACTTAAACAATTCTGAGTTTAGCATCAGTAGAATGTATCTATGGATTCTAGTACTTTATGTTCCTTGGCACCTTTCCAGAGCATGTACCTATGGATTTGCATACTTTATGTTCCTTCCTGTGCTATTTGCTTACTTTACGTTCCTTGGCACCTTTCCAGAGCATGTACCTATGGAATTGCATAAGAATATGCTCAAAAGTGTAATAGATATGAACCGTACAAGAAAACCCACGCCTAAGACACTACAGTTTGACATGCACATTTTAAAAGAGTTGGCAAATCTACAAAGTGGTCAAGCATGTTTTGAAACTGTAGTCAAGGCTTTATAAGATAATTAGACCGGTTTTTTGTTATTGATATGAATTGCAAAAGAATGTGCAGATGAATTCCGCATGTCCATAACAGCTCTATCGATTAGAAACTTAATGAGACGGACATTTTATGGACGCGTTTGTATTTACTAAAGGGGGTAATTGTCTTAGAGAAAAAAAGATGAGTTGGAAGGAAGGGGGTGCCCCCCTATTAATATTCTGAATAAATTTCAAGTTTAGGTAATAGTTGAAATTGTATTAAAAAAAATGTAATTTCCAGACTTCATTTGCATGCAATAGATACCGAGAGTTCTATGACTCCTCCCCGCAGTGAATTCTAAGGGATTTATGACTCCTCCCAACAATGAATTCAGATGGTTTTAGGACTCATCCCCCTAGCCATAACTCAATTCAACCTTAAGCGAAGGTAAAAAAGTTTGATGAAGTATTTCTCTACTTAACAACTACATTAATAGCTTCCAAGATGATAGGACTGTATGACACAGAATTTATCGGTTTGAAAAAATCATCTTGTGGTGTTATATTTGAATGTGCATTTTTATTATTGTCTATGAAACTCGAAGAAATTGACTGTTATCATTGGATAGTGAACTATAACATGTTTGAGTATTGTAAAAGCTTGTGGAGTACTACATTACGTCATATAAACAGACTGGGATTCTACGATAGAGTGATTACACCACTTAATAATACTGGTCAGGAACTGAGAAATGTTCAGGAGGAAGTCAGTGAAATTTGCAACATTTTCGGGGTTGAAGAACTCTACGTAAAGGGTAATGTACCTACAGATAAAGTTTTAATTCAAAAGTGTGACCCTAGGATTCCACTTTTCAATCTAGAAGAGTTTAAGTGTCCTAAATTTGAAGGGGGTTATCACCGTCCTGAAGACGAGGTTAGGTTCTTCACGCAGTGGATACCTAAGGACATACCTGATCGTGATAAATCCATAAGACATGGTAAAAACTATTCTATATCATGGGACCATCGTTTCTGGATGTTTAAGAGTGAACTCTAAGTACTATTTTTATGTAAACATGTGTTGTTGTTTTTTTTCTCAAAAAAAATCTGTTAATACGTTTAAGCAATAAATATCTTTAAGCTTAACCCGTCTTTATTCTTTAGAATAGTTCTATTCATTTCATTAAATTATGAAGAAATTGTAAGTAAGTAACAATCGCTTCCTGGACACAATACAGATATTTAATTCAAGAAATCATAATAAAATCGCAAGTAAGTAATAAACTCTTTATTGTTTTCACCTATTGGATACACAATACGGAAATTTCATTCAAGAAGTTATGAAGAAATTGTAAATAGGCAACAAACTCTTTCTTGAAGTCACCTCTTGTATACACAATGCAGAAGTTTCATTCAAGAAATTATGAAAAAATTGTAAGTAAGTAACAATGTGTCTGTGTGTGTGTGTGCAAGGCACTGGTTTTTTAGACAACACACATTTTTTTTAGGGCCAATCAGAGACAGCATGCTTATTTTTTAATTTAATTGGGATGAAAAGTCAAAGTCTACCATAAAGAGCAAGGTATTTCGGAGGGGGCAGCTCGCTTGATATAAGGGATAATTTGCCTTCGTCTTAGTTTTTAATGATGTTCCTTATTTCTAGTTGAAAATGCTTATTTTTTAATTTAATTGGGATGAAAAGTCAAATTCTAGCATAAAGAGCAAGGTGTTTCGGAGGGGGCAGCTCGCTTCATATACGGGATAATTTGCATTCGTCTTAGATTTTAACGATGCTCCTTATTTCTAGTTGAAAATGCTATTTTTTTAATTTAATTGGGGTGAAAATTCAAAGTCTAGCATAAAGAGCAAGGTATTTCGGATGGGCAGCTCGCTTCATATACGGGATAATTTGCATTCGTCTTAGTTTTTAATGAAGCTCCTTATTTCCAGTTGAAAATGCTTATTTTTTAATTTAATTGGGATGAAAAGTCAAAGTCTAACGTATAGAGCATGATATTTCGGAGGGGGCAGCTCACTTCATATACGGGATAATTTCCATTCTTCTTAGTTTTTAACGATGCTCCTTATTTCTAGTTGAAAATGCTTATTTTTTAGTTTAATTGGGATGAAAAGTCAAAGTCTAGCATAAAGAGCAAGGTATTTCGGAGGGGGCAGCGCGCTTCATATACGGGATAATTTGCATTCGTCTTAGTTTTAATGATGCTCCTTATTTCTAGTTGAAAATGCTTATTTTTTAATTTAATTGGGATGAAAAGTCAAAGTCTAGCATAAAGAGCAAGCTATTTCGGAGGGTGCAGTTCACTTCATATACCGGATAATTTCTATTCGTCTTAGTTTTTAATGATGCTCTTTATTTCTAGTTGAAAATGCTTATTTTTTAATTTAATTGGGATGAAAAGTCAAAGTCTAGCATAAAGAGCAAGGTGTTTCGGAGGGGGCAGCTCGCTTCATATACGGGATAATTTGCATTCGTCTTAGTTTTTAATGATGCTCCTTATATCCAGTTGAAAATGCTTATTTTTTAATTTAATTGGGATGAAAAGTCAAAGTCTAACATAAAGAGCATGATATTTCGGAGGGGGCAGCTCACTTCATATACGGGATAATTTCCATTCGTCTTAGTTTTTAACGATGCTCCTTATTTCTAGTTGAAAATGCTTATTTTTTAATTTAATTGGGATGAAAAGTCAAAGCCTAGCATAAAGAGCAAGGTATTTAGGAGGGTGCAGTTCACTTCATATACGGGATAATTTCCATTCGTCTTAGTTTTTAATAATGCTCCTTATTTCTAGTTGAAAATGCCTATTTTTTAATTTAATTGGGATGAAAATTCAAAGTCTAGCATAAAGAGCAATGTATTTAGGAGGGTGCAGTTCACTTCATATACGGGATAATTTCCATTCGTCGTAGTTTTTTAACGATGCTCCTTAATTCTAGTTGAAAATGCTTATTTTTAATTTAATTGGGATGAAAAGTCATAGTCTAGCATAAAGAGCAAGGTATTTCGGAGGGGGCAGCTCACTTCATATATGGGATAATTTCCATTCGTCTTAAATTTTAACGATGCTCCTTATATCTAGTTGAAAATGCTTATTTTTTAATTTAATTGGGATGAAAAGTCAAAGTCTAACATAAAGAGCATGATATTTCGGAGGGGGAAGCTCACTTCATATACAGGATAATTTCCATTCGTCGTAGTTTTTTAACGATGCTCCTTATTTTTAGTTGAAAATGCTTATTTTTAATTTAATTGGGATGAAAAGTCATAGTCTAGCATAAAGAGCAAGGTATTTCGGAGGGGGCAGCTCACTTCATATATGGGATAATTTCCATTCGTCTTAAATTTTAACGATGCTCCTTATATCTAGTTGAAAATGCTTATTTTTTAATTTAATTGGGATGAAAAGTCAAAGTCTAGCATAAAGAGCAATGTATTTAGGAGGGTGCAGTTCACTTCATATACAGGGTAATTTCTATTCGTCGTAGTTTTTAACGATGCTCCTTATTTCTAGTTGAAAATGCTTATTTTTAATTTAATTGGATGAAAATTCAAAGTCTAGCATAAAGAGCAAGGTATTTCGGAGGGGGCAGCTCACTTCATATATGGGATAATTTGCATTCGTTTTAGTTTTTAACGATGTTCCTTATTTACAGTTGAAAATGCCTATTTTTTAATTTAATTGGGATGAAAAGTCAAAGTCTAGCATAAAGAGCAAGGTATTTAGGAGGGTGAAGTTCACTTCATATACGGGATAGTTTCCATTCGTCGTAGTTTTTAACGATGCTCCTTATTTCTAGTTGAAAATGCTTATTTTTAATTTAATTGGGATGAAAAGTCATAGTCTAGCATAAAGAGCAAGGTATTTCGGAGGGGGCAGCTCGCTTCATATACGGGATAATTTCCATTCGTCTTAAATTTTAACGATGCTCCTTATATCTAGTTGAAAATGCTTATTTTTTAATTTAATTGGGATGAAAAGTCAAAGTCTAGCATAAAGAGCAAGGTATTTCGGAGGGGGCAGCTCGCTTCATATACGGGATAATTTGCATTCGTCTTAGTTTTTAACGATGTTCCTTATTTCCAGTTGAAAATGCCTATTTTTTAATTTAATTGGGATGAAAAGTCAAAGTCTAGCATAAAGAGCAAGGTATTTTGGAGGGGGCAGCTCACTTCATATATGGGATAATTTGCATTCGTTTTAGTTTTTAACGATGTTCCTTATTTCCAGTTGAAAATGCCTATTTTTTAATTTAATTGGGATGAAAAGTCAAAGTCTAGCATAAAGAGCAAGGTATTTAGGAGAGTGCAGTTCACTTCATATACGGGATAATTTCCATTCGTCGTAGTTTTTAACGATGCTCCTTATTTCTAGTTGAAAATGCTTATTTTTAATTTAATTGGGATGAAAAGTCATAGTCTAGCATAAAGAGCAAGGTATTTCGGAGGGGGCAGCTCACTTCATATACGGGATAATTTCCATTCGTCTTACATCTTAACGATGCTCCTTATTTCTAGTTGAAAATGCTTATTTTTTAATTTAATTGAGATTAAAAGTCAAAGTCTAGCATAAAGAGCAAGGTATTTCGGAGGGGGGACAGCTCGTTTCATATACGGGATAATTTGCATTCGTCTTAGTTTTTAACGATGTTCCTTATTTCCAGTTGAAAATGCTTATTTTTTAATTTAATTGGGATGAAAAGTCAAAGTCTAGCATAAAGAGCAAGGTATTTCGGAGGGGGCAGCTCACTTCATATACGGGATAATTTCCATTCGTCTTAGATCTTAACGATGCTCCTTATTTCTAGTTGAAAATGCTTATTTTTTAATTTAATTGAGATTAAAAGTCAAAGTCTAGCATAAAGAGCAAGGTATTTCGGAGGGGGGACAGCTCAATTCATATACGGGATAATTTGCATTCGTCTTAGTTTTTAACGATGTTCCTTTTTTCCAGTTGAAAATGCTTATTTTTTAATTTAATTGGGATGAAAAGTCAAAGTCTAGCATAAAGAGCAAGGTATTTCGGAGGGGGGACAGCTCGTTTCATATACGGGATAATTTGCATTCGTCTTAGTTTTTGACGATGTTCCTTATTTCTAGTTGAAAATGCTTATTTTTTAATTTAATTGAGATTAAAAGTCAAAGTCTAGCATAAAGAGCAAGGTATTTCGGAGGGGGGACAGCTCGTTTCATATACGGGATAATTTGCATTCGTCTTAGTTTTTAACGATGTTCCTTATTTCCAGTTGAAAATGCTTATTTTTAATTTAATTGGGATGAAAAGTCATAGTCTAGCATAAAGAGCAAGGTATTTCGGAGGGGGCAGCTCACTTCATATACGGGATAATTTCCATTCGTCTTAGATCTTAACGATGCTCCTTATTTCCAGTTGAAAATGCTTATTTTTTAATTTAATTGGGATGAAAAGTCAAAGTCTAGCATAAAGAGCAAGGTATTTCGGAGGGGGGACAGCTCGTTTCATATACGGGATAATTTGCATTCGTCTTAGTTTTTAACGATGTTCCTTATTTCCAGTTGAAAATGCTTATTTTTTAATTTAATTGGGATGAAAAGTTAAAGTCTAGCATTAAGAGCAAGGTATTTAGGAGGGTGCAGTTCACTTCATATACCGGATAATTTCTATTCGTCGTAGTTTTTAACGATGCTCCTTATTTCTAGTTGAAAATGCTTATTTTTAATTTAATTGGGATGAAAAGTCATAGTCTAGCATAAAGAGCAAGGTATTTCGGAGGGGGCAGCTCACTTCATATACGGGATAATTTCCATTCGTCTTAGATCTTAACGATGCTCCTTATTTCTAGTTGAAAATGCTTATTTTTTAATTTAATTGGGATGAAAAGTCAAAGTCTACCATAAAAAGCAAGGTATTTCGGAGGGGGCAGTTCGCTTCATATACGGGATAATTTGCATTCGTCTTAGTTTTTAATGATGTTCCTTATTTCAAGTTGAAAATACTTATTTTTTTAATTTAATTGGGATGAAAAGTTAAAGTCTAGCATAAAGAGCAAGGTATTTAGGAGGGTGCAGTTCACTTCATATGCCGGATGATTTCTATTTGTCTTAGTTTTAATGATGCTCCTTATTTCTAGTTGAAAATGCTTATTTTTTAGAAGTCACCTCTTGCATACACAATGGAGAAATTTCATTCAAGAAATTATGAAAAAAATTGTAAGTAAGTAACAATGTCTCTGTGTGTATGTCCAAGGTAGAGCAATTTCCTCACAAATTCCACTATTTAATGCCCCCTCCGCCCCTAGAGGGGGCATTAAATGGGGACTAAGACAAATAGAATTATCCGGTATATGAAGTGAACTGCACCCTCCTAAATACCTTGCTCTTTATGCTAGACTTTAACTTTTCATCCCAATTAAATTAAAAAATAAGCATTTGAACTGGAAATAAAGAACATCATTAAAAACTAAGACGAATGCAAATTATCCCGTATATGAAGCGAGCTGCCCCCTCCAAAATACCTTGCTCTTTATGCTAGACTTTGACTTTTCATCCCAACTAAATTAAAAAATAAGCATTTTCAACTAGAAATAAGGAGCGTCGTTAAGATCTAAGACGAATGGAAATTATGCCATATATGAAGTGAGCTGCCCCCTCCAAAATACCTTGCTCTTTATGCTAGACTTTGACTTTTCATCCCAATTAAATTAAAAAATAAGCATTTTCAACTGGATATAAGGAGCATCATTAAAAACTACGACGAATAGAAATTACCCGGTATATGAAGTGAACTGCACCCTCCTAAATACATTGCTCTTTATGCTAGACTTTGACTTTTCATCCCAATTAAATTAAAAAAAAGCATTTTCAACTAGAAATAAGAGCATCGTTAAAAACTAAGACGAATGGAAATTATCCCGTATATGAAGTGAGCTGCCCCCTCCCAAATATCATGCTCTTTATGTTAGACTTTGACTTTTCATCCCAATTAAATTAATAAATACGCATTTTCAACTAGAAATAAGGAGCGTCGTTAAAATCTAAGACGAATGGAAATTATCCCGTATATGAAGTGAGCTGCCCCCCTCTGAAATACCTTGCTCTTTATGCTAGACTTAGACTTTTCATCCCAATTAAATTAAAAAATAAGCATTTTCAATTGGATATAAGGAACATCATTAAAAACTAAGACGAATGCAAATTATCCCGTATATGAAGCGAGCTGCCCCCTCCGAAACACCTTGCTCTTTATGCTAGACTTTGACTTTTCATCCCAATTAAATTAAAAAATAAGCATTTTCAACTAGAAATAAGGAGCATCATTAAAAACTAAGACGAATAGAAATTATCCGGTATATGAAGTGAACTGCACCCTCCTAAATACCTTGCTCTTTATGCTAGACTTTGACTTTTCATCCCAATTAAATTAAAAAATAAGCATTTTCAACTGGAAATAAGGAACATCGTTAAAAACTAAGACGAATGGAAATTATCCCGTATATGAAGCGAGCTGCCCCCTCCGAAATACCTTGCTCTTTATGCTAGACTTTGACTTTTCATCCCAATTAAATTAAAAAATAAGCATTTTCAGCCAGAAATAAGGAGCATCGTTAAAAACTAAGACGAATGGAAATTATCCCGTATATGAAGTGAGATGCCCCCTCCGAAATAGCTTGCTCTTTATGCTAGACTTTGACTTTTCATCCCAATTAAATTAAAAAATAAGCATTTTCAACTAGAAATAAGGAGCATCATTAAAAACTAAGACGAACGCAAATTATCCCGTATATGAAGCGAGCTGCCCCCTCCGAAATACCTTGCTCTTTATGCTAGACTTTGACTTTTCATCCCAATTAAATTAAAAAATAAGCATTTGAAATAGAAATAAGGAGCATCGTTAAAAAACTAAGACGAATGGAAATTATCCCGTATATGAAGTGAGCTGCCCCCTCCGAAATATCTTGCTCTTTATGTTAGACTCTGACTTTTCATCCCAATTAAATTAAAAAATAAGCATTTTCAACTAGAAATAAGGAGCATCATTAAAAACTAAGACGAATACAAATTATCCCGTATATGAAGCGAGTTGCCCCCTCCGAAATACCTTGCTCTTTATGCTAGACTTTGACTTTTCACCCCAATTAAATTAAAAAATAAGCATTTACAACTAGAAATAAGGAGCATCGTTAAAAACTAAGACGAATGCAAAGTATCCCGTATATGAAGCGAGCTGCCCCCTCTGAAACACCTTGCTCTCGATGCTATACTTTGACTTTTCATCCCAATTAAATTGAAAAATTAGCATTTTCAACTAGAAATAAGGAGCATCATTAAAAACTAAGACGAATAGAAATTATCCGGGATATGAAGTGAACTGCACCCTCCTAAATACCTTGCTCTTTATGCTAGGCTTTGACTTTTCATCCCAATTAAATTAAAAAATAAGCATTTTCAACTGGAAATAAGGAACATCGTTAAAAACTAAGACGAATGGAAATTATCCCGTATATGAAGCGAGCTGCCCCCTCCGAAATACCTTGCTCTTTATGCTAGACTTTGACTTTTCATCCCAATTAAATTAAAAAATAAGCATTTTCAATCATAAATAAGGAGCATCGTTAAAAACTAAGACGAATGGAAATTATCCCGTATATGAAGTGAGATGCCCCCTCTGAAATACCTTGCTCTTTATGCTAGACTTTGACTTTTCATCCCAATTAAATTAAAAAATAAGCATTTTCAATTGGATATAAGGAGCATCATTAAAAACTAAGACGAATGCAAATTATCCCGTATATGAAGCGAGCTGCCCCCTCCGAAACACCTTGCTCTTTATGCTAGACTTTGACTTTTCATCCCAATTAAATTAAAAAATAAGCATTTTCAACTAGAAATAAGGAGCATCATTAAAAACTAAGACGAATAGAAATTATCCGGTATATGAAGTGAACTGCATCCTCCTAAATACCTTGCTCTTTATGCTAGACTTTGACTTTTCATCCCAATTAAATTAAAAAATAAGCATTTTCAACTGGAAATAAGGAACATCGTTAAAAACTAAGACGAATGGAAATTATCCCGTATATGAAGCGAGCTGCCCCCTCCGAAATACCTTGCTCTTTATGCTAGACTTTGACTTTTCATCCCAATTAAATTAAAAATAAGCATTTTCAACCAGAAATAAGGAGCATCGTTAAAAACTAAGACGAATGGAAATTATCCCGTATATGAAGTGAGATCCCCCTCCGAAATGCTTGCTCTTTATGCTAGACTTTGACTTTTCATCCCAATTAAATTAAAAATAAGCATTTTCAACTAGAAATAAGGAGCATCATTAAAAACTAAGACGAATGCAAATTAGCCCGTATATGAAGCGAGCTGCCCCCTCCGAAATACCTTGCTCTTTATGCTAGACTTTGACTTTTCATCCCAATTAAATTAAAAAATAAGCATTTGAAATAGAAATAAGGAGCATCGTTAAAAACTAAGACGAATGGAAATTATCCCGTATATGAAGTGAGCTGCCCCCCTCCGAAATATCATGCTCTTTATGTTAGACTCTGACTTTTCATCCCAATTAAATTAAAAAATAAGCATTTTCAACTGGAAATAAGGAGCATCATTAAAACTAAGACGAATACAAATTATCCCGTATATGAAGCGAGTTGCCCCCTCCGAAATACCTTGCTCATTATGCTAGACTTTGACTTTTCACCCCAATTAATTAAAAAATAAGCATTTTCAACTAGAAATAAGGAGGGCATCGTTAAAAACTAAGACGAATGCAAAGTATCCCGTATATGAAGCGAGCTGCCCCCTCTGAAACACCTTGCTCTCGATGCTAGACTTTGACTTTTCATCCCAATTAAATTAAAAAATTAGCATTTTCAACTAGAAATAAGGAGCATCATTAAAAACTAAGACGAATAGAAATTATCCGGGATATGAAGTGAACTGCACCCTCCTAAATACCTTGCTCTTTATGCTAGACTTTGACTTTTCATCCCAATTAAATTAAAAAATAAGCATTTTCAACTGGAAATAAGGAACATCGTTAAAAACTAAGACGAATGGAAATTATCCCGTATATGAAGCGAGCTGCCCCCTCCGAAATACCTTGCTCTTTATGCTAGACTTTGACTTTTCATCCCAATTAAAATAAAAAATAAGCATTTTCAACCAGAAATAAGGAGCATCGTTAAAAACTAAGACGAATGGAAATTATCCCGTATATGAAGTGAGCTGCCCCCTCCGAAATACCTTGCTCCTTATGCTAGACTTTGACTTTTCATCCCAATTAAATTAAAAAATAAGCATTTTCAACTAGAAATAAGGAGCATCGTTAAAAACTAAGACGAATGGAAATTATCCCGTATATGAAGTGAGCTGCCCCCTCCGAAATATCTTGGTCTTTATGCTAGACTTTGACTTTTCATACCAATTAAATTAAAAATAAGCATTTTCAACTAGAAATAAGGAACATCATTAAAAACTAAGACGAAGGCAAATTATCCCTTATATCAAGCGAGCTGCCCCCTCCGAAATACCTTGCTCTTTATGCTAGACTTTGACTTTTCATCCCAATTAAATTAAAAAAATAAGCATGCTGTCTCTGATTGGCCCTAAAAAAATATGTGTTGTCTAAAAAACCAGTGCCTTGCACACACACACACACAGACACATTGTTACTTACTTACAATTTTTTCATAATTTCTTGAATGAAACTTCTGCATTGTGTATACAAGAGGTGACTTCAAGAAAGATTTTGTTGCCTATTTACAATTTCTTGATAATTTCTTGAATGAAATTTCCGTATTGTGTATCCAATAGGTGAAAACAATAAAGAGTTTATTACTTATTTGCGATTTTATCATGATTTCTTGAATTAAATATCTGTATTGTGTCCAGGAAGCGATTGTTACTTACTTACAATTTCTTCATAATTTAATGAAATGAATAGAACTATTCTAAAGAATAAAGACGGGTTAAGCTTAAAGATATTTATTGCTTAAACGTATTAACAGATTTTTTTTTGAGAAAAAAAAAAACACATGTTTACATAAAAATAGTACTTAGAGTTCACTCTTAAACATCCAGAAACGATGGTCCCATGATATAGAATAGTTTTTACCATGTCTTATGGATTTATCACGATCAGGTATGTCCTTAGGTATCCACTGCGTGAAGAACCTAACCTCGTCTTCAGGACGGTGAGAACCCCCTTCAAATTTAGGACACTTAAACTCTTCTAGATTGAAAAGTGGAATCCTAGGGTCACACTTTTGAATTAAAACTTTATCTGTAGGTACATTACCCTTTACGTAGAGTGCTTCAACCCCGAAAATGCTGCAAATTTCACTGACTTCCTCCTGAACATTTCTCAGTTCCTGACCAGTATTATTAAGTGGTGTAATCACTCTATCGTAGAATCCCAGTCTGTTTATATGACGTAATGTAGTACTCCACAAGCTTTTATCATACTCAAACATGTTATAGTTCACTATCCAATGATAACAGTCAATTTCTTCGAGTTCCATAGACAATAATAAAAATGCACATTCAAATATAACACCACAAGATGATTTTTTCAAACCGATAAATTCTGTGTCATACAGTCCTACCATTTTGGAAGCTATTAATGTAGTTGTTAAGTAGAGAAATACTTCATCAAACTTTTATACCTTCGCTCAAGGTTGAATGGAGTTATGGCTAAAGGGATGAGTCCTAAAACCATCTGAATTCATTGTGGGGAGGAGTCATAAAACCCTTAGAATTCACTGCGGGGAGGAGTCATAGAACTCTCGGTATCTATTGCATGCAAATGAAGTCTGGAAATTTCATTTTTTTTAAAATACAATTTCAACTATTAGCTACACTTGAAATTTATTCAGAATATTAATAGGGGGGCACCCCCTTCCTTCCAACTCCTCTTTTTTTTCTCTCTACAACAATTACCCCCTTTAGTAAATACACACGCGTACATAAAATGTCCGTCTCATTAAGTTTCTAATCGATACAGCTGTTATGGACATGTGGAATTTATCTGCACATTCTTGTGCAATTCATATCAATAACAAAAAACCAGTCTAATTATCTTATAAAGCCTTGACTACAGTTTCAAAACATGCTTGACCACTTTGTAGGTTTGCCAACTCTTTTAAAATGTACATGTCAAACTGTAGTGGCTTAGGCGTGGGTTTTCTTGAACGGTTCATATCTATTACACTTTTGAGCATATTCTTATGCAATTCCATAGGTACATGCTCTGGAAAGGTGCCAAGGAACGTAAAGTAAGCAAATAGCACAGGAAGGAACATAAAGTATGCAAATCCATAGGTACATGCTCTGGAAAGGTGCCAAGGAACGTAAAGTAATAGAATTCCATAGATACATTCTACTAGCATCCCATTCTTTAATTAGCAGCGACGCATTCCTAAGCAAACCAGTCTTGACTAAAGGCAATTATCCAGAAAATAGGTGTTGCCTCAGAAACCAGTCTGGTTGCATTATACAATCTCGATAATGAAAATCACTCCTTATATTTGAATCGGATTACAAATAAAGTTACCGTTTATGGAATACCCTCTGTATCACCTCTCTGATTGGCCCAGAAAATGGGTGTTGCCCCAGAAACCTGTCTGCTAAGGCATATACCGGTCGTGATAATAGTTGAATTATGACTGAAATCTGAGCGGCTTGACTGTCGAGTCAGAAACCTGTCTGCTAAGGCATATACCAGTCATGATAATAGTTGAATAACCGTGGTAACTCAATGTACCGGTTAAACTGCACTGTATATTCATGCCTCTAATCAAGCTACCATATATGGAGTACCCTCTGTATCCGCTCTCTCTGATTGGCCCCAAAAATGGGTGCTGCCTCACAAAACCCGTCTGGTAAGACATGTACCGTCTGTAGCAATAGGTGACTGCACCCTGGTAAGGTGTGTAGGTGTAGAACTGCACACGTTTCCATGCCTCAGGATTGTGTAATTCCATGTGTAATTCGCGCTAATTGTTAACACACTACTATCGTCAAAGTGATTAAGCAGAGAAGTAAGTTTGATTGTATATTTCTGGCAATAAAATTATTTTTTCTATGTTCAAGTTGTTTTCTTTTATAATCAATCGGAGGTCTAAATACACTCATAGCATAGACTTAAATAATATCCTCAATAAATCATAAGTTAGACATTAGCGCAAATCGATGGGAGTGTGAGCTACCCTATTTTGTTCACAGGTAATTAACAGTCGTTTTAAGTTTCTTGTTTTGATCATAGGTAATTAATATTAGTTTTAATATTATTCATTCCTTTCATCTGAAAATGTCATTTCTTATTCATTTAATTGAAGAACTGGCCCGCCATGATACATGCAAATCATTTTTAGGTTGCGGCTATAACAGTCGGTGGAATTCGCCTCTCTGCATAGTAGTATGTATGCACCATACCATATATTACTCAAACTAACAAGATAAGCGACTCCCATTAGATCCCCAGGCCATAGATGATATCTGTGCCACATGCGGATTAGCTTGAATTTTTAAATAAAATGTTTTACCGTTTAAGACCGCCATTTTAAAGTTTCAAACAGTTCGTGGTAACGAACCGTAAGTAAGGAGCGACTCGGCTCAATAGTAACCGAAACTCGAAAAAAGGGGACTTTAGTATCAATAGATACATCAAAAGAATCAGCTTATTATGCTGATTCCAAATATATAACATTCATCAGTTTAGATTTACCCATCAAAAGTTAAGAGCATGAGAAAATTTGCCTGATTTCCAAAATAGGGGAAAATCACACCCTAAAATTCATGGAATCTTAATGAAAATCATGCCATCATGTTCAGCGTACATGAGAACCTCAATGTAGATGTTTCAAGCTCCTATCTGTAAAAATATGACATTTTACTATTTTTGCCAGAAGACAGATCACAGATTCTTGTTTTCTTTTCTTTTCTTTTTTTTTCCAGGGATGATCGTATTGAAATGATGATCCTAGAAGATCGGAAAAGGATGAATTCGAACGGGAATTAAAAGTTCTAGGGCACTTTTTAAGTGACCAAAAAGATTGGGGGGCAACTGGGCCCCTTCCCAGGGCAATTTTTCCCCAAATTTATCTGATCGAAATTTTGAGATAGCCATTTTGTTCAGTATAGTGGAAACATGAAATAACTATGTCTTTAGGTGTAAAATGACCCCCCACAGTCCGTTGGGAGAGGCCTGTAAGTTATGAAATTCGCCCATTGTGTACGTATAGTATTCGTTGTTGGGAAGTATACAGACATTTTTTTTGGTGAGGGGGGGGATGCTTGGGGTTGATTTCTATAGGAAAAATCTTCCATGGGAAGGGAAATTTCTGGGGGGGGGGGGTTGAATTTTCCAGGGGAAATGTTACACAGGAGGGATTTGACAAAATTACTATATTTCTGCATGTTTTGATTTCCGCGAAATAGTTTCCATGGAAGGGGGCATTTCTCGAGTGATCGAGAAACCGATTAGAGATTTAAGTCTTATTCAAATGAAAAAATGCTAAGGAGAATTTTTCAGGCTGATTCGTCCGCAAGCAATTGTACAGTGAGGGGAGATTCTCAGTGAGGATGGAACTGTCTGGAGGGAATTTGGCGAGGAGGGTCGCACTTTACGTTGGATCAAATTTCGATGGAGGAGTTTTCCATGAGGAGGAGGGGTAGATTTACCGGCATTATTTGAAAAACGAACAGAAATTATTCAATATATGAAGGGTTGCCCCTTCCTCAATACCTTGCTCTTTACGCTAAATTTTGAATGTTTGTCCCAATGTTTTAAAAACGGCTACTGAAAGACGGTGGCCGTTTAATTGGAGTAGAAAGCTTTTTTAAAAGTGCTAACAGCTTTAGCACAAAGAGCAAGGTAGCCTATTGAGAAGGGGGCAACCCTTCATATACAGAATAAATCTGCCAAAATTAATATGCAATTTTTTTTTCATGTACGGTGAGCCAAATTCGAACCAGCATAAGTTGAACAACGTTCAGAAATTAAAGTTGAAAAAAAACAATTTTTTTTTTTTTTTTAAAACTGTAAGTAAGGAGCGACATTAAAACTTGAAACGAACAGAAATTGTTTAGTATATGAAAGGGGCTGTCCCCTCCTCAACGCCTCGCCCTTTACTATATTATGATGAACTATGTCGATCCCTTGTGTAAACCCTGATTACAAACAGGAAAAAGCCTACGGCTTTTTCTTCTTTGGAGTAGGGGAGAGAGGGGCGATACCGCACTGGGGCGACACCGTACGTTTGACCTTTCGTCTAAAGTTTTTGAGCTAATCCTTTCAAAAAATTCCCGCTAGATGCCCTTCATGTAACGTACATTTGGCGCAAGTTTTAAATTTTGGAGAAAAGAGACAACCGAGAAAAGAGGTAAGGAAGTTTTTATATGCTTGCTGGAAATCCTGACACATGTAGTCTTTGTCAAATATTTTCTAAGTTATTGTAGCTCTTGAGCCGTGAGTTAGAAGGATCAGACAAGGTATACCTCTGCTATTTGCACGGTAATTTTCATCAGTAAATATCAGGCCGTTATCTACGAAAAAAACAATTTCAAAATGGCGTCAACATGGGGTAACTCCGGACACTTTTTTGGGGGCGATTCCGGACACTTTTCGTGGTGTCCGGTTTTGCCCTGTTCTGATGGAAGTCTTTCATGAGTTGGAAAATGGAACTATATGTAGCTGGAAGCAGAATATTGATAAAATTGACTGTATTCCTGTTGTCTTATAGACAAACTGAAGTGATTTGTTTTGACTATCAAACTTTGTTGTCAACATTTACACTTAGACAAAAGTTACCCCTTGCTTTACAGCCTAGCCTATTTAAACACAACTACTCGGTGTAACAATCTTTGTCTTGAATCAAAGTTGTCCAAGATTAAGTCTGCCTATTATTTAGATACTTTGTTCCAACTTTAAGACCCTGTGTTCAAGATTGGACAGCATTTTCTATGATTTGGCTAAGCTGAACCTTTAATTTCTATCCGAAATTAAGGTGTACTTTTGACTGTCTATACGTTTAAAATAGTCTCGGCATGTCACTGTCTATGGCAAATATATTCAAGCTAATCTTAATCGAATATTCTTCAATACTTTCTAACTGGTGTACCAATAACCCCCCCCCCCCCCCGCCCCTCCTTGTTTAAAATACATACTCTGAATTGTATACATTCAATGGATTATTGCCTTATATATTATAATGTTTAGTTTTATAATATATGTGATTTGAACTTATAATTAGACAGTGATAGTTCAAAAGGAGTCATGTGACATTTATATAAGCTTAGATTTACAGTCCACCTTCACAGCTATGTAGATCAGTTCAATTCATTTTCACCCATCATATTTAAAAATAATACTTATTATTACATGATTACTATTATGTTGAACAATAAACATTTATTCAAGGCCTACTTATATCAGAAAGATAAACAGTAGAGTCTAAGGCTGTATCGAAGGGGGTAGAGGGTTTAAAACCCCCCGAAATGTTTGTCCGACTTGTAGAAACGTAAGAAAAATGAAAATAAACAAATGTTTGATGTGGTTTTTTAAAGTTTTTTGTTTAATGTTTTGTATTATAAATGTTAAACTAAACATTACACTGCCTGCAGGCATCTTTCCATTCTATGCCTCAAAGCATGGCGTGACCTGTGTTAATTTCCATGTTGTTCTCTTGAGGTTCTGAAGATTATAATTTTCTTTTACAGATGGTTCGCAACTACATTCAAAAGGGGAGTGGTCCTCCTGATCCAGAATTAGTCAGGTGTGCTGTTATTCAATTTATACATGGGAAGTTGTCTTTCCGAGCAACCGCAGAAGAATTTTCCCTGAAGAAGAGTACGCTTGTGGATGCCGTGAAACGACACAAAGGCAATAATGCAACATCTCGAGCAGAGTGGTGCTAGTGGTAGCAATTTTGACAATGACATTGTTCAGGAGAGCACTAAGTTTGTTTTTACTTCCAAACAAGAGAAAGAGCTTGCTGCATACCTCGAAAAATGCTCACTGCTTAACCATGGGCTGACTCCCTATGCAACAAGAAAGTTAGCCTACCAATGGGCAATAACATTGAAGATAAAATTGCCATCAAGCTGGAAACTGAATGAGAGAGCAGGAGTGGATTGGCTAAGAGGTTTCATCAAGCGGAACGCCAGTTTGTCCATCAGAAAACCCGAAAATACAAGCCAGGCTCGTGCTGCTGGCTTTAACGCCGTTGTAATTGGTGTCTTCTTTATAAATCTTCAAGAGTTATATTGCAAGTATCATTTTCCTCCTGGTCGAATTTGGAACTGCGATGAAACAGGAGTACCCACAGTTGTTCAGGCCCCAAAGGTGATTGCTAAAAGGGGAGCAAAACAGGTGGCACAGACTGTGTCAGCAGAAAGAGGGGAAAATACCACAATACTATGCTTTGTATCTCCAATTGGTCAGACAATTCCACCAGTGTTTGTTTTTCCAAGAGTCAAAGCTCCAGAGAGGATGTATCGAGACGGACCACCAGGATGCATTGGCTTAGCCCATCGCAGTGGATGGATGACTTTGGACAATTTCCTTTGTTCCATGGAACACTTTCTAAAAGAGGTCAAACCCAGCGAAAAAGACCCTGTTTTACTCTTGTTTGACAATCATGAAAGCCATATTTCAGTAGAAGTAGTTTCTTTGTGTAAAGATAACGGCATCCACCTCCTAACCTTTCCTCCCCATTGCTCCCATCGTCTCCAACCCCTTGATGTTTCAGTGTATGCACCATAGAAGCATGCAATCAGGGAGTCGTTTGACAATTGGATGCAATTAAACCCTGGTCAGAGAATTTCGATACATGAAATAGAAAAATTGCGCAAGTATCCCTTTCTGGAAAAGCTGAATCCTCAAAACATTACAGCTGGTTTTGAGAAGGCAGGAATTTGGCCTTTAAATCCAAATGTGTTCACAGAAGTCGATTTTCTGCCTGCTGAGGTGACAAAACGCCCAGATCCAGCCGAACAGAATGCCCCAGAAACTTCCAATATGGATGATCCTCACCCTGGTTTATTTTGTGATTCATGTCCTATCATGATGGGTCAACAGCAGTCAAACTTGCCTACGGCAGTAACTCCTAAAAGCATCAGACCATATCCACAGGCAAAAATGCAAGTGGGTCCACAGGCAAGTGGGTCCATGCAAAAACCGTAAAAAAGGCAAAAGTAGAATTCTGACAGAAACGCCAGAAAAAAGAGAACTATAAGCAGAGACTGAGCTAAGGCTTGCTAAGAAAAAGAAAAAGTCGCTAAAAAAAAGTCAAAGGTTTCACTCATTGCTGACAAAACTAGAGACAGCATTTCAGACATAGATATACAGCTCAATGACGAGTCAGATGACGAGTCTTTACATTGTGGAAGTATCAGTGAGTTTGAGACAGATGAAGAATTATCTTGTCGAAATTTTGTGCTTGTGAGGTTTATGGTTGGAAAGAAGCAAAACTCTGCTGTTTACTATGTTGGTGAAATTGAAGAAATAAGTGGCAGAGTAGCAAAAATAAACTACCTGCGCAAGTCTGGTAGGAAGTTCATCTTCCCTGAATGTCGAGATTGTGCAGAAACTGACTTTCAAGACATTATTATGAAGCTTCCCGCACCGGTATCAGTAGGAGGAACTGGTATCAGTAGGGCGAACAGCCAAAGCTCTTGTATTTGGCTGTGATTTGGCCCAATTTCCCATAAAATAAATTTAATGTTACATTTAACTTCTATATTATCTGAATTAAATGTTAATAATATCTGAATCAATAATTACAAGCATTAATTAATGAATGTACGGAAATGCCCCATGTGTGTCCGAAGTCACCCCCTGGTTCGGGTGACTTTGGACACTTGAAGAGGTAAAACATTTTTGGGTCTCACCAAGAAACAAATTGATGGATGTCATTGAAAGAAATCACCAAGAAAAGTGAATAATTGAGCTATCTATTCATGTAAAAAAAAGGAAGTTTGTATCTTTAGAAATACGCTTTTGAGGGTCAAAATCCTCAAAATGTACGGTTTCACCCCTCTCTCCCCTAGTAAGAGACAACTCTCAAAGAACCAGACAGCTAACTAAGTCCAATGTATGTAATGGTTTGTACTTCTAATGATCGTCTTTTAATATAATGTTACTACGGGCTAAGGTTCGTTCTTTACTGTATTTTCGTAAAAAAGATTTTATATTAAAATAACTTTTTTTAATTACAAAAGGTCTTTAACCCCATTAATTTCCTTTAAAATGAGCCATTAAACAGCTGTCTGTGATTTTCCAGTGCCGAGCTAGCCCCTTGTTGTTCAAGCCAAGGGACGGTAAGTTTCCTAAATAGGGGTTTTGGACAAGGTGGTTCTAATAGTGTACCTCTTATTTTGATCTGACTTTATGTTTAGGAGTTATAGGTTATTATATTTCTTAGCATTGAACGTAATCCTCTCTTACTAGGTTGCTAGCTACCGCTGCAACCCAAGTTTACTAAATTTGTTCACTTGAGACCATTTCTTGTCAATGTTTAAAATCATTCCCGCAAAATCACGAATTGGACAGTTAGAACCTAGCAAAAAACAAAACTAATTTTAAAATGTTCAGGTGTTTTTCTGGTTTTGATTAAAATATTAAAATTATTGCTCAGACGCCATAAATATTTTTGCAGTAGCTACATCTGCAACCATGATCCAGCTACCCCTGCAACCACAAAACTTGAAACTTTAATTTATTTAACAAAAGAACTTTCAAGAAGAGCAAGAAGCCCCTCATCTAGAACCTCACCCCCAGACAATTGTGGACTTTTCAAAACTTACTTGTATAACACATCATAAACCATTTTGATCATACTTACTTACGAGAGTAGCTTGGCGCAGCGGAAACCCGGTGGGCGTTTAACCCGGAGGTTGATGGATCAAAACCTCATCGAGCCTCGCTGGGTCTAAAATTAGTGCTTCTTGGCTGAGTTTCGACCTCTGAAGCTGCTCTTGATGATAAAATTCAGATGATAAGTCTCATCATTTCTGTATTTGATTAAAACACGACGTTTAATTAGAGCTGCTGCTTTCTCATCCTGCTTATTTCGGCTTTTGGCAATCAATTTGAGAACGCCCTTGTTTTTCTCATACTTCTCTTTCTTTTTGCCAGCAAGCTGTTTAGCTCGACTTTCATATATTTCTTTTTCTTAAGTTTCCTTTTTCCTTTTTCTTACTCTAATCTTAAGTTTCCTTTTTTATTTCTTTACAATAAATAATTTTCTTATGGAATTAAACATTATCAAACACTTCGTGTTTCAAGCTCCTATCTGCAAAAATGTGGAATTTTGTTTTTTTTTTGCCAGAAGAAAGATCACGGATGCGTGCTTATTTGCCTTTTTTTTCAGGGGTGATCGTATCGACCCAGAGGTCCCAGAATTTTGCGAGAGGGCTTATATGAACAGAATTAAAAGTTTTAGTGCCTTTTTAAATAATAAAAAAAATCACTTTTTACAAAAAAACTGCATTTTAGATGTCTTTTCATATTTTCGAAGATATTTTATTTTTAAGTAATCATAACCATATATGAAGTAATAAGGTACGTGACGTAATATCTAATACCGATTGTGTAGCCTACTAATAACCATATATGACGTAATGAGTCACGTTACGTAAAAATTGAAAAAGTCAATTTTTATTTTATTTTAGCTTTAGTTCAGAATCGATAAAGTTATAAACTGCAAAAACATTTATGGTATCTGAGCAATAATTTTAATCTTGTAATTTAAACTGGAAAATGCCTGAACATTTTAAAACAGTTTTTTTTTTGTTAGGTTTTTGATAATTGATACGAGTCTCGTATCAATTACAGTGCAAAAAAAAAAAAAAAAAAAAACAAAACAAATCAAACATCAATAAAGCATAACATAATTCATTCTCTGCATATTATTCTCAAACCAAAAAGATGATCTTCATACCCTTCTACAATCCACTGGTCACAATCAGATTATACAGAAAAAAAAAGAAAAGAAAAAACAGAAACAAAAAACAAGCAAATGAAAAACTATTGCCAACCATTCAAAACACAAAAGTAAGCCACGAGAAAGGCTGCGCATAAGGCACAAAAAAAAATACTTATACTCACAGTCCCAGAAAGAAGAGCAAAAAGGAGAAGAAAAGAAAATATAAATAAATAAAAACTATAAAGTAAAGTTTATTCAGGAAAAATTGAAAATTTATTCAGGAAAAAATAAGGAAAACTAGTCACATGAAAACAATTTTTTTTTTTTTTTTTTTTTTACTAGTCTTTTGAAGGTGCCAAACGAGTGGCATTCCGGAGTCAAATCGAGAAGGGTGTTCCTTGTCAAATGACACGCAACAAAAGGATTAAAATCGGATCTTATTGTTGGTTTATGCGGAACTTGGATATTTAGAGAACTACGGAGCTGATAATTTGACCGATCAGATACAAAAGAAGACGTAAATCTAAGGGACCTAGGGATATCACCATGGAGCTGAAGAAAAGCGAAAGACGCACAGGCAAGAATATAAAGTTTTTTATATCAAGTAGCGGTTTAGTTGCAAAAACGATTTACATCCTGGATAAGATTTATAGCTTTATCTAAAGTATTCGAAAGCGGTTCAAGAAAAGAAGGGTTAGTAGACATCCATATGACTGGGCAATAGGAAACATAAGAATGAATTAAGCTATGAAATAGTATTCTTAGAATTGGTCCTGGAAATCTATGTTTGAGTTTTCTTAGAACACAGAGGTTTCTGCATACCTTCACTTTAACCAAATCAATATGGTGTCTAAAAGGTAAATTTTCATCTAGGAGGATACCTAGGAAACGGACAATGCCATCCTTTGATCTACTAATAAAGCCTTTGAATATATAAATTTCAGATAATTGAGAACAAACCTGAGATATACAATAAAAAACTAAAAAAAATAGTTTTAGAAACATTTAAGGCAAGAGAGTTAGATCAAACCAAACTGAAACTCT
This sequence comes from Artemia sinica, assembly GCA_027921565.1. Taxonomy (NCBI): domain Eukaryota; kingdom Metazoa; phylum Arthropoda; class Branchiopoda; order Anostraca; family Artemiidae; genus Artemia; species Artemia sinica. Next base: position 347,635 of record JAPEVW010000161.1, read on the forward strand.
CTCGAAGAGGTCCACTAACTTAATACGAATAGCAGTGTAAGGTTCGTACCAGGCTTCGCTAATTTCAAAAATCGTTTATGCTAGATGGCACGCGCTATGCATTGCACAGGTATGTCCTTCGTGGCGCGAAGAGGTGTGGCGCAATGAAACAAATGACAACCTGAGATTTACAACAGAGAGTGAAGAGTGGGTTACCCCACATGTAGTTTCGTATATCAGCATTAGTTGTATTTATGTACTGGGAAGCTAGGTGGCAATACGATGTGAAAAGTCGCTAATCATAATTTTGATTTGTTTGTGGAACTTCGTCCAATTTGTCATAAATATCCCCATTATTGGCGACAAAAAATAAGATTTATCGTTGATTTTTTTTATTTCTTCTTGTTATTTGTTTACTATTTAATATCAAAACCCGAAAGAAGATCCGTCAAATTACATTGGTACTTACCTATTATTAACTAAAAAAAAACAAGTTTTTTTTAACTGAAAGTAAGGAGCGACATTAAAACTTAAAACGAACAGAAATTATTCCATATATGAAAGGGGCTGTCCCCTCCTCAACGCCTCGCTCTTTACGCTAAAGTTTGACTCAGTCTCACAACTTTATTTTCTAAAACAATAAAAAACTTTAGCGTAAAGAGTGAGACGTTGAGAGATTATTCCCTTTCATATACGGAATAATCTATGTTCGTTTTAAGTTTTAATGTCGCTCCTTACTTTCAGTTAAAAAAACTTGTTTTTTTTTTAGTTAATTTCTGAACATTTTTTGAATTAATGCAGCTTTGATTTTGGCTCACCGTACATGAATGATTAAACGAAATTCGCATATTAATTTTCCTTTTTTTGACTAATTGGCTTTCTCGAAATTTTGTTCTGATGTAGCTTACGAATTAACTTACGTAACGAATTTCTATATTCGTATATTTTTATTACGTATATTAGGGAGTTCGCTCCCTAGTCAATACCTCGCTCTTTACGCTAAAGCTCGAATTTTGTCCGAATCACAAACCCCTGAATCACAAAGGCCGGTTAATTAGAATAGATAGCTCTTTTGAAAGTACTAAAAAAAAAAAAAAAACTTTAGCGTAAAGAACGAGGTATTGACTAGGGGGATAACGCACTCATATACGTAATAATTTCTGTTCATTTTAAGTTTTAATGTTGCTTCTTACTTTCAGTTGAAAAAAAAACTTGTTTTTTTACTTAATTTCTGATCCTTTTTTAAATAATGCTGGGAAATCTGGCGCCCCTTCATGGAAATGTCCCTTCCCCCAAGGAAATATCCTCCATGGAAAGATCCTCCCACGTAACCCCTACTCTAACCCCGACCCCCCACTAGAAAAAAATTCCTGCTGAAAACGCCTGTATACTTCCCAATAACCAACAATATATGTAAACAATGGGCAAAGTTTATAACTTGCAGCCCTTCCCCCGGGAACAGTGGGGGATTAAGTCATCCTCAAAGACATATTTATTAGATTTTCGACTATGCTGAACAAAATGGCTATCTCAAAATTTCGATTGGGTGACTTCGGGAAAAAAATGAGCGTGGGAGGGGGCCAAGTTGCCCTCCAATTTTTTTTGGTCACTTAAAAAGGGCACTAGAACTTTTAATTTCCGCTCGAATGAGCCCTCTAACAATACTCTAGGACTACTAGATCGATAAGATCACCCCTGGAAAAAAAAAAAAACAAAAAAAACAAATAAACACGCATCCGTGATCTTTCTTCGGCAAAAACACAAAATTCCACATTTTTGCAGATAGGACTTTGAAACCTCTATAGTAGGGTTCTCTGATATGCTGAATCTGATGGTGTGATTTTCATTAAAGTTCTATGACTTTTAGGATTGTTTCCCCCTTTTTTCGAAAATAAGGCAACTTTTTCTCAGGCGCATAACTTTTGATGGGTAAGACTAAACTTGATGAAACTTATATATTTGAAATCAGCACAAAAATCTGATTCTTCTGATTTATCTATTGGTATCAAAATTCCGTTTTTTAGAGTTCCAGTTACTATTGAGCCGGGTCGCTCCTTACTTTTAGTTCGTTACCACGAACTGTTTGATTGCGACCCCACTCAAGTACTTCATCCATTGACGCACTGTAGAGCTGGTTTTTTTTCGATAGTTTATTGCAGCTAAGCGTAAGACAAGACAAAGACAAGTGACGGAATAGATAGTAAATATATAGTTTGGGCTATATAGTGGGGTAAGGTATTTAGACTGTGTGAAGTTAGAAAACAATTCTTACTTCATAATATGCCGAACAAATTGTACCTAACACATTTTTGTATGGAGACCTGCTATTCTTTAGCCCCTCCCTCCCTAATGTGCAAATATATATCCCAAATTTGTTTCTAAAGTATTATATTTTCGTCATATTTTTGTATATTTCATTAGGATAGCCTAACTTCACTTCTTGAGTGGGGTCGCTATAACAGGAAAGTACCTTTAAATTTCCAGCTTTCTTTTTTGTGTGGTCATTGAAATTGCTGCTTAAATAAAATGCATATCATCATACCTTCTGCAAAAATATTCCATTTATTATTTCTTTTAAGTAAAACATTATTATGAATTATTAGATTGAACTTTAAGAAAGAGTTATTTTTGTTAGTTGAATGGCACCAAAATCAGAAATGTACTACAGAAAAGGAAGGTATTTCTGAACTACAAAACAATCAAGCATCCGAGATCATAAATTTGAGCAATAATTTTGAATTTGTTCCGCGTGACCATAAACCATAAAAATCGATGGGCGATTTGACCGCAGAAAAGAAAATGCGCCTAAAGAAGAGAAGAGATTACCGCCTTAAGTATTTTTTTAAACTGGTGTTCCAATTTTATTTTCGGCTCCTTATAAGGTATATTAAAGAATTTTTTTAACGCAAAGTTAGAACTTGAAACGAACTGAAAATATCCTATATATGAAGTGGCTGCCAGCCTCCACAGCCCCAATGCGCTAATGTTTAGTTTGTACTTTTCTGAAAGCCTTTTAGGATGCAGCAAAGAAAGCTAGTAGATAATTACCATTCCTTTATTTATCGATTGCCTTTTCTATGGTTTAAATAAAAAACTATTGCTGAAGACAAATGCAACTAAATGGGAAATTTAGTTCGGTACTTATTTAGAATCCGTAAGTACGCGAGAATTGTATTGCGGATCAGATAAGCATTACCCGGTAATTCATATGGAGACGCTGTATAAACAAACGGTTTCTCACTCCGGGAACTATATTTAAACTTTAGTTTTTGGGGGTTTAAGGGGAATAAACGGAACCTAGGTTTTGTTAGGTTAGGTTACGTATTTAATATACGCTATGCTTTATCCCCCCCCCTAATGTGCAAATATGTAGTCCAAATTTGTTTCTGAACTATTATATTTTTTATCCTATTTTGTTTTATTTCATTAGCATTAACGAAACTTCACTTCTCGCGTACTTACCGGATTCTAAATACGTACCTTTGGGTCTCTTGCATCAGAACATTCATTCTTGAAGCATTGAGAAAGAAAGTCAATCTGTAGCGCATAAGGGGCTGAGGGACACTCCCCTTCATATATAGATGATTTCTATTCTTTTTAAGTTTTAGCATAGCTCTTTACTTCCAATTGAAAAAAGTGTTTTGTATTTAATTTATGATAATTTTTTTATATTATATTCAGGTCCAAATTACAAGGATGACTGATGCCCCCATCACCAACCCTCCCCCCCCCAAAAAAAAAAATAGCTTCCGGCCTATAGCAGGGCCCTACTCCCTCCCTTCCCCTAATTTGCAAGTATTGACATTGAGCTCCTATTTTGACCCCCTGATCATGCAGCGATTTCTTAGGGAGCATAAATGGAGAGCCACCGGGTGACACCCTCATCTTCCCGCCTCATCAACATACGAGAGTCAATAAATAGTTGTAGACGTGCAGTGCCTCTGAATGTAACTCGTAAATATGTCACACCACTTTTGACTCGTGATCCTCAATGGATCATTCAGGGAATGGTCTCAAGTGATGAAACAAATGGGCGATAAGTATGTCTTTCATGCTTGTAGTTTTGTTTTTACTTATTTTGCTATTAAAGAGTTTTAAGTCAACGGTATATCATTGACTTGCTATTTGTCTACCATTTTTTGGCTGTCTCTCACATTTTTTTTTCCCCTTTCTCATCATTTAGAACGGACAATCGTGAAAAAAAAGAAAAAGGTAAAGAATGCGGCATTGGACTTTACAGTCCCTACCGGCGGTGCTGATCTCCGTTTCTTGGCCCTTCAGCCAGGAAGTGCAATGGGGGGGTTGGGGCCAAGCATCCTGTGCTTTCGCACACCCTTTCTGTTTACCTTCCCCAGATTTCTCCAGATACCCATTTAAAGCTGGGTCGACTCTGGCTGAGCTTACAGAGCTTTTTACCTTTTTTGGTGGTCAAAACGGATCGGATGGTTGCAGACAGCTGGCCCCTTGTCACCCCTACAGTCCAGCAAGATACTATTTCATTTAATATAAACACAATTTCACTGGTCAAAAAAATAAATTTATAAATTCTAATCCGAAGAAGAAGCAAGGGTAAAGGTGTAAAGGGAGGTAAAGGATACGGCAATAGACCCTTAAAGTCCTAACTGGCAGTGCTGATCTCCATTTCGAGGCCCTTCAGCCAGGAAGTTCAATGGGAGGGGGGCAGCCATCCTGGTTTTTTTCCCACCCTTCTTGCTTTCCTTTCACAGATATCTTCAGGTACCAATTTAGAGTTGGGTCGACTGTGGTTGTGCTTAAAGAATCACGCCACAGACCCCCAAACCAAATAACCAGCCACACGAGGAATCGAACCCGGCGGGACAAAGGATTCCAAACCAAGCGCGCGCCAACCAAAAAAGAAGCAAGCCGAATATTCATTTACGTGAAGGTGTTTCTTGGAACTCCAAATTTTGTTTTACGTGAAGTTTGGCAGCCAAAGCAAAATTCGACTTCAACAATGGACATGCGATTTATCCAAGCAATCTTTTTTGAGGTTTCTTGGGGATTTAAAAAGGATAAGCAAATTAATTTAAATAGAGATTAACAGCCAATGGATTAGTTCCATAAAGGGATTAAAATGCTGAAGCGTCACGCGGTCAATTTTATGACGTGTTTATTATATTATCTCTTAAGTTAGCATTAGCTGGTCACCTACGCTTATTTATACTCCTTAATCCCTGACGTGGTAGATTATGTCATAGCACCAAATATGACTGAATATTGGCATTTTTTTTTTTCTTTTTTAGATTCAAAAGAGATCGATCTATATTCTATCATGACCTTGGACAGTATCAACGTTAACGTAGCTGATGCGACAGTCTAGATGAGTTACAGTATATTTGAGAAGGGGGAGCATTGTCTTCCTCTGATTTCTTTTTTTTTTTTTTTTTTTTTTTAATAGATTTTGTTTGTAAATATGACAAAAGAAAATGTAGAAAAATGGGTATAAATAATATTTTAAATAGGACAGTGAAAACAACTGTTTTATGAAATCTCTCAAAAGTGACGTCGAAAAGCATCTATAAAGAACAAAAATTACTCTCTTGCAGTTTATGCAACATATTTTTTATAACTGTTCCAAATAAACTGGATCTTGATATTCTCCTGTATTTTTTTTTTTTTTTTTTTTTTTTTTTTTTTTTTTTTTTTTTTTTTTTTTTTTTTTTTTTTTTTTTTTTTTTTTTTTTTTTTTTTTTATTCTGAAAAACTAGCACTATGCTGAAAACTAAGTTTGCTTGATTTTCTTAGAGCATAAAAACTATATGGTAAAATTACTGATTTCATGGACGGAAAAATATTATTGAGGGTTTTAAAAATTAGTATTCTATTTATTGTGGGTAAGTTAGGCGCTTTTCTGCTCCTAATCATTTTTGTTGCGTCGGTTGTTTGTCTTCAGTAAAGCGCTAGTTTTCTTTAAAATGTGTTGCATAAACTGCGAAACAGCAATTTTTTTTTTCGTTTTAAGTTTGAACTTCGCTCTTCACTTCCATAAGAAAAACTGTCTGTTTTTTTTGAATAATCAGCAATAATTACCGAATTCTCAAAAATTATCAAAAAGGCCCAATTACTGGATCTGCGACTCAATCCGGCTCTTACTCAGATTAAATAAAAAGAAGCAAGTTTTTTTATTACTGAAAGTAAGGAGCGACATTAAAACTTAAAACGAACAGAAAATTATTACGTATATGAAAGGGGCTGTCCCCTCCTCAAACGCCTCACTCTTTAACCCTAAAGTTTTTTTTTTCGTTTTAAAAAATAAAGTTATGAGACAGGGTCAAACTTTAGCGTAAAGTGCGAGGCGTTGATGAAGTCATCCTCAAAGATATATTCAAAAGAATACGCTGAAGAAAATACCTATCTCAAAAATTTTGATCGGGTGACTTCGGGAAAAAAAGTGTGGGAGGGGGCCTAGTTGCCCTCCAATTTTTTGGGTCATTGAAAAAGGGCACTAGAACTTTTAATTTTCGTTAAAATTAGTTCTTTCACGAAATTCTAGGACCACTGGATCGGTGCGATCACCCCTGAGAAAAAAAAAACAAAACAAACAAACAAACAAACACACATCCGTGATCTTTCTTCTGGCAAAGAAAAATATACAAAATTCCACATTTTTGCAGATATGAGCTTGAAACCTCTACAGTAGGGTTTTCTGATACGCTGAATCTGACGGTTTGATTTTCATTAAGATTCTAGCACTTTTAGGTGGTGTTTCCCCCTTTTTTCTAAAATAAGGCAATTTTTTCAGGCTTCTAACTTTTGATAGGTAAAACTAAACTTGATGAAACTTATATATTTGAAATCAGCATAAAATTCCAATTCTTTTGATGCATCTACTGGTATCAAAATTTCGTTTTTTGGAGCTTCCTTTACTATTGATTTGGGTCGCTCCTTACTTACAGTTCGTTTACCACGAACAGTTTGATATTATACAAAATTAAATAAATTTCACACTACCATGTGCTGAAAAAGGTGCATCACGGAAAGATTCACTGAAGCATAAAGGCAAGGAGTTATAATTGGCGGTTCAGATGCAGAGTTGGAGCCACAAGAGGTAGGGTCAAAGGCTTGAGACCGTTCAATTCCGACAAATAGTATGCAATCCCTTATGAGTATTAAGAACAGAAGGATAATAATCAACTTTAAAGCGTTGACCAAAAGGTCCAATTCAAAGGCTTTTAAAGGACATGTCTAAAAGGATTATCTATGCAGGAGCCGTTAAAAATACCATAAATTCCAATTTAAAAATCACTTTATAGCCAGCTTTGGAGATCGTTCGCCTAGCAAACAAAAAGCGTCATTTGTAACATTGTTTACAAATCCTGTTTGTACCTGCAAATGATTTGGATTGCAGTTTTGCACAGGGGAAAAAGAACGCTCCTTTAATCTTAATTCGAGGACTCCCCCCCCCCAAAAAAAAATATAAAATAAGACAAATAGACTAGAAATCTCCAGATTTGTGGGTAAAAATACACTCTCAAGCTAGGATACTGTCTTGACTAAACCCCACCAGATCTACATCCTTATATTCCATCCCCATATGCCCACAAGATCCTCAATCCCACCCCTTATATTCTCCCTCTATGTAGTTCTAAATACTTTGCTTAGCGTGAGACAAGCCAAAGAAAAGCGACAGCACTGATGGTAAATATATAATTTGGGCTATATATTTGCACATTAGTGGGGGGGGGGGGGTAAAGTGTTTGGACGTGTGAAGTTAAAAAAAATAATTCTTACTTTATTATATGCAGAATAATTGTGCCTAACACATTAGGCATGCAGACCCGCTATACTTTACCACCACCATCCTACCCCCCCCCCCTAATGTGCAAATATATAGCCCTAAAACTAGTTTCTAAAGTATTATATTTTTATCATACTTAGGTATATGTCATAAGGATTGAGTGTCAGAGAAACGGGTTCTACTTAGATGAAGAATATTAGGTCGGGGCTATATCATACAAGTATCTCCAACGCTTCCATGATCGTTCTCATATTTTTTGTTACAACTCTTCTACGAATATCCCGTTTTGCACTATTTTTCTTTTATTATTTATTTTTTCCCTCCCAATATCCACTAAAGCAGCATTCATAGTATTCTGAAACCTAATCATGCTGACCAAAAAAACTTTCCCCTTTCAATTCAGTAGTAAAGTCAAAATGAAATTTGACTTCAAAATTGCCTATTTAAGTTTCACAAGGTACTCTGGATTTAACTAATTAATCAACTAGTAATATTGAATTGGAAATAAAAATAATTGAAATAAACTAATATTTACAATCAAATTCAAATAAAAACTAACAATTATAATTTTCTCATATATACAGATTTTCTTACATCAAACCTGATAGGCAAACTTATCATAATGTCGCAAGGACGAACCAAGGCTAACTCATGGTTAAGTTCCCCATATTATTTAACAATTTGCTTAGAACTCACTTCAAACCGTAAAATTCTAGTTTAGAGGTTTTTTTGTGTCTTAAAGAGTAGATGAGCAAAGGTAAAACTCAGGAATGCATTCAGAGCATTAATAATCTCCTAGGAAGATATATTGAAGCACCTACCTCTACTCTTTCCACCAAAGGGCAAAATATCTTTGATTACCTTTAACAATCTTAGCGTTTTAAAAGTGAGACCTTGAAATGTGGATCTTTAGCTCAAATGAGGCACAAAAAAAGTGTTTTATAGTCTTTTGCTGTGACTCAGTCCTGATTTATAAAATTATAAAAGTCAGTATAACAATTCCTTAAATCTAGGGCGAAATCTTGACATGACTTACAATTGACTATTGTTAACTTGCTGTCGTTACAATGCAGTTTAAAATATATTTTACAGGTTAAACTATATATCTAAATACTATTTTTAAAGAAATTATAAATATTGCTTGACTGCCTTGACTGCTTGACTTAAACACTTTCTATGAGGATAAGCCCCTATCAGTCCTCATTTTCTCAAAATCGTCACTGGTTACACAACTTTTATTATTAATTTGGTAGAATTCTAGTTAGGGGCTTTTTTATATCTTGGAAAGTAGTTGAATTATGCGAATGAAACTCTCAAGAATCCAGAGCCTTAATGTTCTCCTGGGACGGTATTTTAAAAGCACCAGCTTCCACTCCTTCTCCCCTCCAGAGGGTACTGCCCTTTAACAATCTTTGGCTATAAAAGTGAAATGCTACAAAAAAAATCTCTTGGTACAGGTTAAAACTCCAATGAAATAACAGGAATTGAATTTTCTAAATTTAAAACAAAAAGAAAAGAGATTAAAACTCAATATTAAGGTAAAACATTTTAAGTCAGAATTTAGATATTTATAGATATAGATACCTGTCATGCATGCGATCTTCTAAGCCCTAGGAAGTACTTGTCGGTTCTTAAAAACACACCCAAGAAGTTAATTTAGGTTAATCCTAATGAAATATAACAAAACATAAAGATAAAACAATATTTTAGAAACAAAATTATGGAAACCCAACCTAACCCCCCCCCCATGTGCAAATATATAGCCCAAATGATACAAGTCCAATGCATTCTGTGTCTAAGTCCAATGCATTGGATCATCCGTCACTTGTTTTTGTATCTACGAAACCGGTTTTCTGACATGTAACATAAAGGACACTCTAGACCACAGTTTATAGAATTATTATTTGAAAAAAACTACGTTTTCTAAAGAGTTAAAGAGGCTGAGTTACAAGGTCGAACCTTAAAACGTACAGGGATTAGGAGGCACAGTTGGGGGGCTGCCGCCCCCCAAACCCCCCGCTTTCGCAGCCTTTAAATAAAAAAAAAGTTTTTTAAACTGAAAGTAAGGAGCGACATTAAATCTTAAAACGAACAGAAATTATTCCGTATATGAAAGAGGCTGTGCCCTCCTCCTCAACGCCTCGCTCTTTACGCTAAAGTTTTTATTGTTTAAAAAAAGAGTTGTGAGAAAGTCAAACTTTAGCGTAAAGAGCGAGGCGTTGAGGAGGGCACAGCCTCTTTCATATACGGAATAATTTCTGTTCGTTTTAAGATTTAATGTCGCTCCTTACTTTCAGTTTAAAAAACTTTTTTTTTTATTTAAAGGCTGCGAAAGCGGGGGGTTTGGGGGGCGGCAGCCCCCCAACTGTGCCTCCTAATCCCTGTACGTTTTAAGGTTCGACCTTGTAACTCAGCCTCTTTAACTCTTTAGAAAACGTAGTTTTTTTTCAAATAATTTCTGCACGTTTTTTGTACAGTTTATTACTTATTATTGCTCCTTGTAACTCAGCCTCTTTAACTCTTTAGAAAACGTAATTTTTTTTAAATAATTTAAAAAAGAAACTGGGTTTCTTTTTAAAGTTTGAAATCAGTATTAAAAAAATTGCTCTGATGGTGAATCGAACCCGGGTTTTCCGCCTGAAAGTCTGTAGTGTAACCGCTAGAACTATACAGACACAACAGCAATTGTTTTTTAGTATATGGAAGCTATTTTCGACGCAAGCAAATTCCCAAAAAACTTGATATTTGGTTTTTGGAAAACAGGGAAGGAGTGATCAGATTGAGCTGAAATTTCGAGGATAAGCTCCCAGGCCCCAGGAAAGATTATCCTCCAAAGTTCAGCCCGATCAGACAACGTTAAAGGGGGGTTGTGGTCTGAAAAATTAACATGGGCTAATATAGGAAAACAAGGTTTTTTTCGTAAATGTAAATTCGGGGGATAATTTTTTCGGTCTGAAAATATCAAAAGGCCCTAACAGGTCGAATTCTGCTTCGAATGAGTCCTCATTCAACCGGATCCGTTGCCAACTGTGGCCTGTAGGCGTGGCTAAGAAAAAAAAAAATGAATTTTAAGTGGCTATATTTGGTTTTTTTGAAAAACAGGGAAGGAGTGATCGGATTGAGCTGAAATTTCGAGGATAAGCTCCCGGGCCCTAGGAAAGCTTAACTTCTAAATTTCAGCCCAATCGGACAACGTTAAAGGGGGGCTGTGGTGGGAGGGTCCAAACTTCCGGCCCAGTTTACCCCATGAAGATAAAGTCGGAGGAGGATGAAATTTTTGCAAGTTTCTTAGTTTGAGCTTGGGCTACAAATGCGATTACCGCCGTCTCTCTGCGACCTCTAGGACCTGATATCGCTTAACATTGTGGTGGGTCGCCTCTTTATAGAGGCACAAGTGTGCCTCCTTGATCCAGTAAGTTTATCGCAGATCATTTCTGGTCTTCATTCTCGGTACGAACAAAAAGCTCCTCCCACTTCTTTCTGCATTAGCGGGTTAGTCTGTTTCCGATTGTTTCAAACAAAGTGCATTATTCGTAATAGCGGGTTCCACTTGTTTCCGATTGTTTCGCGTCTGACTTGTCTACCCGTGAAAAGATCTGATGCCGCTTATGTTTCTATCTGCAAAACGTTCTCTGGAGCACTCGCACCTTGGTCCGGATTTTTATAATGGGTGAGATAGGGAAAGTTCATACTGGATAATTATATAAACTGTGCTCTAGACGGTCAATCATTTTGATCAAAAGCTTCCGTCAATCAATTGATTAAAGCATGATTGACCATCTAGGAACCAGTTTAACGCTCGAATCAAGCGTTGACGGTGATTGATAGTAAGTTTGAATGACTCAATCGGTTCATAGACGGTCAATCATGCTTTAATCAATTGATTGACGTAAGCTTTTGGTCCAAATGATTGACCGTTTAGGGTGTATCGCGCAGAACATTCAGTAAACGATCATGAGTGAAGCGATTTCTCATCTTGTACCACTCCTTGGACCAATGACGTTTCTTACTTTCGTTTTGTTTTCGCTTGAGCGCAACCAAAGTACATGCAAGATAACCCAAATCATGGTTGCAGCGGCAGCTGCAACCTAGTAAAGAGCGAACCACGGCCCATAGTTACCAAAAGTTAAAAAACGCGTTTAGAAAAAAAAACTGCCCAGTGAAAAAAAAAATTCATCTGACACTCATTCAGGAATGGTAACTATCGTTTTCAGTTCGTGTTAAAAATAAAAGTTTATTGGGAAAAATCAATTTATGGTTATTTCGAAAAAAGCCTGAAACCCCTCGAAAATGGCGTCAGATCAAATGAAAGTATACCATTGGAATCAGCAGGGTCGAAAACTTTATTCAGGAAAATTATAGTCCCCAACCTTAAAAAACAAGAAAAAAAAATCACTTTTGTGTATGGGTAGCAATGATCTGTCTCCCTTTTTTTATTTGCTTTTTTTTACAGGGCTAGCGGTTTACCAGAACATCATAGAGTGATGCTTAATGGCTCATTAGAAAGCTGTTTCTCACATCTACGTGCTTTTTTTTTTAAATTCCACTGAAACGCCTGAAACCCCTCGAAAATGGCGTCAGATCAAAATGAAAGCATACCATTGGAATCAGCAGGGTCGAAAACCTTATTCAGGAAAATTATAGTCCCCAACCTTGAAAAAACAAGAAAAATCCCTTTTGTGTATGGGTAGCACTGATATGTCTCCCTGTTTTTTCTCTCCTTTTTTTTCCAGGGCTAGCGGTTTACCAGAACATCATAGAGAGATGCTTAATGGCTCATTAGAAAAGCTGTTTCTCACATCTACGTGCTTTTTTTTTATAAAATTTCACCATCTGCAAGTGCCATATGGTACAAAATGGCACATTATGTGCCATTTCTCAAGGGGTGGGGCTAGCGGTCTACAAAAAAACATCGTAGACAGATGATTAATAGCTCACATTAAAGCTATTTCTCATATCTAAGTTTTTATTTATAAATTCTACCACCTGCAACTGCCAAATGACACTAAAAATGGCACTATTGATGCCATGTCCCAAGTGAAAAGCTAGGGGCTAGTGGACTGCCAGAGCTTCTTAGAGAGATGTTTAATGGCCGATTTGAAAGCTATTGCTCATATCTACGTGATTTAAAATCAGTTTTGCCATTCGTAGCATCCAAATAGCATAAAAACCGGCACCTTTTGTGCCACTTCTTAAGTTGAAAAGCTTTGAAGTATAAAACGGTACCATTGTAGTAATTATGCTCCAAAACCTTTGACTGGAGATTTACAAGGGACCCTTCGCGTATGCTCCCCCTCCCAGCCCCCCTGGTAAGTCTCATTAGTCTGTTGAATTTACTATAAACTCTTTAACACGGTCAGAATCAAAAGTCAAAAATCATGTTTAGGAAAAACTGTCTAGTGGAAACAAATTGCCATCTGACACTGATTGAGGAATGGTGACTATTATTTTGGTTCGTCTTAAAGTAAAAGTTTATTACGAGAAGAAATTTACGATGATTTCGAAAAAAAGCCCGAAACTCCTCGAAAATGGCGTCAAATCAAAATGAAAAGTGTACCATTGGAAATCACCATGGTCGAAACCCTTGTACAGAGAAATTACAGTCCCCCTCCTTGAACAACAAAGAAAATGACTTTTTCCTTGTTGTAGCACTGATGCGTCTCCCGTTTTCTTTTTTTAGCAGGGCTAGGGGGGGTGACCAGAACATCACAGAGAGATGTATAATAGCTCATTTGAACGGAAATTAAATTTGCTAGTGTCCTTTTGAAGTGACCAAAAATATTGGAGGGCAACTAGCCCCCCTTCCCCTCCCTGAAGGTCCCCTCCCCCTCAAAGTCATCCAATCACAATTTTGAGATAGTCATTTTGTTCAACATAGTTCAAAGGTCAAATATCTTTGGTTTTGGTGATGATACGACCCTCCATACTCCCTGGAGAAAGGGCTGCACACTGTATCGGTATCGGGCGCAATTATATCACGCGTATCGGTGTGAGCGTATTGTTATTGGGCGTATTGGTATCGCATGTGTCTAGACAGATGTTTAATAGCTCATATAAAAGATATTGCTCATATCTACGTGAGTGGGGTAATTTCGTCAAAATCCTGTGGTGGGGAGGGGGCAAAGTTGGATCCAATTTTTCCAAATCAAGTGAAAATGATAGTGAAAATGGAAAAAAATCAGCCATATATACCATAGAGGCAAAGATATACTAAAGAAAACTGACCTGTTTCTATGAATGCCTGAATTATGAAGGCTTATCTTAGTTTTGACAAGATTTTTTTTGCAGAAACGAAATTTTCAGCCGGGGGGGTAAATGAGGTCTGGGGAGGCAAACCTGGGTCTGAAGGGGGCAGTTGCCTCCCCCCTGCCCCATATCAAATACGGCCTTTCTACGTCCTTCCTATTAATTCCACCATCAGCGATTAACTTAAAACACACAGAAAATTGGTAGCATTAGTCTATGCCCTCTTGAAAGAAAAGTTACTGGTACTTATGTATTATACAAACACGCTCAAGAGGGGCTGTTAGGTTAATCATAATGAAAGATGCCATAACATGATGAAAATATAATACTTTAGTTTATATAATAATATAATTTGAGCTAAATATTTGCACATTAAGGGGGGGGAGTAAATCTCAGAAAGGGGTTAAAAACCTTATTCAACCTAACCTTACCCCCACCCCCCAAATGTGCAAATATATAGCCTAAATTATACATTTAAGTCCAATGCATTTTGTCGCCCGTCATTTATCCTTGTCGCTATGAAATCGGTTTGATCAGATCGTACATTCAGTAAACTTCTCGACTGTTTGGTATCATGGTTGCAGCGGTAGCTGCAACCTAGTAAAGAGCAAGCCACAGCCCATAGTAACTAAAAGTTAAAAAAAAAGTGTTTTTTAAAAAAACTGCCTAGTGAAAAAAAATGGCCATCTGACACTGATTAACGAATGGTAACGGGGTTAATGTCCATGAACGGGGTTAATGTCCAAGAGGATGTTCGTGTTCGATGTGGAGTACGCCAAGGAGGCGGGTTATTCCCTAATGTTTTTAAACTTTGTATTGCTATAGTGCTCTCTAAGATAGCTGATACTTGCTTTCTTTGTTTTTCTGATGTATCGTATAATAATAATAATAATCTGTATTTAAAAGCCAATTAAAGCCATATACAAAAAGACAAATACTAAAGAAAAATTACACTTCATTTGACATCCTTCCCATCAATACAAAATTTCCTACTGCCACAATATAATATTGCTTACGCGGATGATATCCTAATTATTAGTAGGAGCAAATTCTCTTTGTTTAAAATGGTGGATAATGTGAGAGAAGGTTTTTTAGATATTGAAAAGTGTGAGTATCTTTGTTTCAACGGTAATGCTACGAAATCTCCTTTGAATTGAAATTATGCTTCTATACGTTCAGTTGATAGCCTACGTTGACTTGGTATTACTCTGTGTAATGATATGTTTTGTTTTCGCCAGTCAGCCTTAGATGTGGCTATTCCAAGATTGTTGCAAATATGTCGAAATACAATCGCAAAGCTTTAGTGTCGCTGTATTCTGTTTTCTATGACCATGCTATTTCAGGTATTTACATTTTGCTTAGGAAGAATGACCTATATAAATTATGGAAAGGCTATTATCGGTATTGCAAATTTTTGTTGTATCTTCCGTTGTAATTTCGTAATCGCCGTATTATCAAAAAGTATAACACACCTGATATAAATGAAAAACTTCGTGATTTACATCTGCAAATGCCTATGAAAAACTGTCCCCTCACCATGGTCTCATTCGTTTGTTTCGCTGAATCTTCTTTTTATTTGTTTATCTTACTTTAAGTGCTGCGTGTGTTTATTTTTCTTTCCTTTCCTCTTTACTCCACTATTTTTCACATTGTCAGTGCAGTGGATTATAAATAAATTATTATTATTATATTATTATTAACTATTATTTCGGTTTGTCTTAAAAGTAAAAGTTCATTGCAAAAAGAAATTTTATGGTGATTTCTAAAAAAAAAAAAGCCTGAAACCCTCCAAAATGGCGTCAGATCAAAATGAAAAGTGCAACAATGGAATAAGAATTGTCGAAAACATTATACAGGGAAATTACAGTCCCCCTCCTTGAGCAACAAGGTAAATCGCTTTCTTGCATCGGTAGCACTGACCTGTCTCCCTTTTTTTCTGTTTTTTTTCTCCATGCTTAGCGGGTCACCAGAACATCATAGAGAGATGATTAATAGCTCATTCAAAGCTATTTCTTACATCTACGTGCTTTTTATAAACTCCGCCATCTGCAAGTGCCACATATCACTAGAATGACACTTTCTGCCATTTCTCAAGTGGTGGCGCTAGCAGGCTACCAGAACATCGTAGACATATTTTTTATAGCTCATATAAAATATATTGCTCATATCTACGTTCTTTCTATAGGCCTAAATTCCACCATCTAAAATTTCTAAATGGCACTAAAAACGGCACTTTTTGTGTCATGTCTCAAGTAGAAAAGCCGAGGCTATTGGGCTAGCGGAACTTATAAGAGTTATGTTTCATGGCTCATTTGGAAGCTATTGCTCATATAAACCTGCCTTTTTTTTATCAATTCTACCATTAGCAAAAGCGATATAGCACTGAAAACAACACTTTTGTTGCCACTTCATAAGTGGAAAAGCTCCGAAGTACAAAACAAGTACTATTGTGATAGTTATGTTCCAGAACCCTTAACTGGAGGTTTACAAGAACCCTTCCCGCACCTCCCCCTCCCAACACCCTTAGTAAGTTTTATAGATCGTCGGCTCACCAGTAAGCTACTGAAACATTAGCAAGGCTACCACACCATCGTAGATAGATGTTTAATGGCTCAATTATAAGCTATTGCTTATATTCACTAGGTTTTCACAAATTCTACCATCTATTAGATTTCACAGATTTCAATATGAACTAGTTTCTCCGGATAATTTGCAATGAACTCTTTGTCATGGTTGAAGCATTAGCTACAACCTAGTAAAGAGCGAACCCACAGCCCATAGTGACTAAAAGCTAAAAATACTTTAAAACGGTCTTTTTTTCTTTTTTTTTCCAATCATGGTTTGTCCATTCTTATCATTACTTTTTAGATAATCCACTATTTTTGCAATGTGATGCACTCATTTCCCCAAGCATATCCCGGGAAGACTCATTTTAGAGCTATTACTCATATCTACGTGATTTCTATCAATTTTACCATCTATAGGTGCCATATAGCACTAAAAACGGCACTTTTGGTGCCACTTCTTAAGTGGAAGAGTTTGGAAGCATAAGGCGGTACCATTGCAACAATTATGGTCCAAAGCCCTTAACTTGAGGTTTATAAGAACTCCTCACATATACTCCCCCTTCCAAACCCCCTGTGTACGTTTCAGAAATCTTCTACTCATCTTAAAAGTAAAAGATTATTGCGAAAAACAAATTAACTAAAACTAAAAACTTTTCAACTAAAAAATCTACAAAAATTAAGCTTGAATGATCAACATTTTTGAATTAAACCTTCAAAACTTCACTCTGCGATGAAGCCTGTGTGCTAGTTCTAATGGCAGTAATTGAGGGGGAGGGACGTCCATGCCCCCTTATTTCTCGCTCCTGCCTAGGTTTTGAAAAACACCTTTTTTTGGTTATTTCATTGAAAAAGTCACTTTTTTCATTTGAAAAAAAATGGGTGGAAAAAAAACAGAAAGTGCACTATATGGGAATGCGCTATCAAGTCAAATTTATAAAAAGTGACTAGGCATAAATAGAAGCTTCTAAATGCGCCCTTAAACAGCTTCATAATTTTTCAACTGAAACTAGGGAATGACATTAAAACTTAAAACAAACAGAAATTATTCCGTATAAATAAAAAAGATAATGGCAGGGCTGTTTCTACATTAAATTTGAACAAAAAACGAGCGAAGATTAATCTAAAAAAACTAATTTTTTCCAAGGAAGTAAAGAGCGAAGTAGAAACTTAAAACGGACAAAAATTATTGCTTCACGGCCTATCTAATATATATCAATCAAACTAGTACAAATAAACCAACTAATTATGCTTCCCTGTGTTTCTAGGATTATAGAAAACTAGCGCTTTACTGAAAACACAAAAAAATATAGGAGTTTTGGTACAGTAAAAGCAAACCAACTAAGGACACTTTTTACAGAACAAAAATTATTATCAGTAGAGATGCCTTATTGACTCGTGACAGGACATAATTTATGCATGTTTTTTTATGGTTTTTGTCAGTGAGAATTTGAAAAACAGGAATTTTGTCACATTTTTGTATGGTTTTATGGACTTTCTCAGTGAGAATGAAAAAACAGGAAGTTTGTCACATTTATGTCTGTTTTTATGGATGATTATGTGTGTTGATTATTTGACGGTTTTTATGGATTTTGTCAGTGAGAATGGAAAAACAGGAACTTTGTCACTTCCTTCTTGTTGTTGTTCAAGCCAGATGTTATGAGTTTCCGGGAAACAGTATTTGTTTATTGTTGTTCAAGCCAAATGTTGTGAGTTTCCATGGTAACAGTTAGATCCCCCATTCTCAGGCAATCAGAGGGCTTTGTTTACATAACAATTTGACCTTGAGATTTCGTATATAACGGGCATGCAATGTGATTCAATTATCAGAAAGTATTGTGACACAATGGATAGAACAGTTGACATAATTGATGAGCTTGAGGCCTTGGCAGCCGCAATTAGCAATGTAAGTGCATTTTTATTTTCAAAGGAAATTTCCTTTGTCACCCTCCAGTATATTCAGCTAAAACGTAAATATATTCCTATACCCTCAAAACCCCCCCCTCCACAAACGATACTCAATGCAAAACGTAAATATATTCCTTTACCCTCAAACCCCCCCCCTCCACAAACCATACTCAATGCAAAACGTAAATATATTCCTTTACCCTCAAACCCCCCCCCCCAAAGCATACTCAATGCAAAACGTGAAATATATTCCTTTACCCTCAAAACCTAACCCCCCCCCCCCACACTGTTTTACAAGTATAATTCTCGCAAAAAGAAATACCTTTTCGACAAATTCCACCATTTATTTTCGTTGGACACCCTCCAGTATAATCAGCTAAAACGTGAATATATTCCTATACCCTCAAACCCCTCCCCCCCCCCCCTCCACAAACCATACTCAATGCAAAACGTAAATATATTCCTTTACCCTCAAACCCCCCCCCCCAAACCATGCAATCTTTATAGTCACTAGAAAACGTGAATATATTTCCTTTACCCTCAAAACCTAACCCCCCCCCCATTGTCTTACAACCCAAATTCTCGCAAAAAGAAATACCTTTTCGACAAATTCCTTCCTCTATATTTCCAGCTAAATCCCCCCCCCCCCAACAAACCATACTCAATGCAAAACGTAAATATATTCTTTTACCGTCAAATACCTTTTCGATAGAAATATCTTATCGGTAAATTTGGTCTTTCTGTGTAACATCCGTCGCTATTGTTATTAACCGCAATGGTTTTGACAATACATTTCCGTGCAAGCATATAATTACTTTATAACCCCTTTTCCGGTGTGTTTCACGCTATCAGTCTAGGCAAAGGGTTGTTTTGGTTGTCAAATTAAAACGATTTTAAGCAAAATTAGATTGTGGATTCGTAGCCTGTATGGAAGTAGAGAAACAGATTATTTTCAAATTAAGTCTAACAATATATTTAGAACATTATGTGAAAGGGGGGGGAGGGGACAATACATCGCTTCTAACAGCTTCGCTGTAAAGTGCCTTACGTAAAAGGAAGGGGGCAATGCCTTCAATTCTACCGCCATCAGTGTAAAGTAAAAACAAACTATTTCTTCACATTAAAAGTAAGGGGGGATTCGGTGTGTAGACATGTACACCCATTGACAAGAAAACTAATGTGTAAATATATGCATTGTGTCTCTAGGCATGCTTTTATTTTTTTCAAGCTTTCAATAAAGTTTCCTTTATATTCCTGGGCGTGAATCCAGGATTTTTGTTGGGGGAGGGGGTTAGCACTTTTATTAGAAATAGAAAAGATAATTGCTTCTTCATCATTTAGTGATTTAGGCTATAACATTTGAATAAAAGGTAGTAAGATATGCCTTTCGCTTGAATAAAACGCATGATTAACTCAATGAGAGGGTAGACTTAGGGTGGGTTAATTTTCCTAAATTTAGGGGGGGGGGGATATGGTTTTTTTTGCTTTACTAAAATGAGATAAAATGCTTTGTCTAAACAAAATTATGGTTAATAACTTTCTTTCTGTAAAAAGGGGAAAATTATTTGATACTAATTTTTTTCTCTTCTTTAAGGCAAATCATGAAGAATTTGCGGTCCCTACATCGAAGAGAGCTACAGGTAGCGCAAATAGCGAAGAATGCTTGTCACCGCCACCCACCAAGAGAGCAAGGGCTAATAATGCGCCCCCTGTGAAGGCTACTGTCGTACAGTATGGTCGCTGGCCAAAACCCTCTAGCTTCACGCTGCCTGCCCAAGTGCAGCCGTCTGTACCAGCCCCTCTTAATCAAGCCTCAATGCTGCCTCGTCAAGTTGCAGCCTCGGCTGCACAGCCATATGATATCGCTGGCCCGGCGGCTGCACAGCCATATGATATTGCTGGCCCGGCTGCGAAAGAAATTAACGTCACCAGTCCCTTCGCCCTCCAACATGCACTACCTGGTCCTCTAATAGCTGCCCCGGCTGCAAAGCCATATGATATTGCTGGCCCAGCTGCACAAAATCATGAGGTTACCATCCAACATGCACTACCTGGTCCTTCGGGCACCCAAGCCCAGACGGATTGCAAATGTAAGCATTTTTTCATACCTATCTATTTCCTCCAATGTTTTTGTCCTTTTCAATCCCAATATAAACTTATCTCTGCGAGATATTAACCCACTATTACATATCTAAATATAATTTTTTGCAAAGAAACCACTCTTTTCTAATCTTTGCTATCGCTTCACATATAGTTTAGATACCATTGAAACTCAAAAATGCTATTTTTTTCTAATCTTTGCTATTTTTCTCTATTGCTATCACATATATTTTTAGGTACCTTTGAAACTCCGTGAATGCTCTTTTTCACATAATTTTGAGAGAGATTATCCCATCTGACACATATTGTCGTTCTAATTTACACTGAATATTTCTATTGTGCCATGTTTCGCTCTTACATAGAATAAAAGAACTCCAATGTCCTAAAATATTAATTTTGCAGACAATTTGTTCTCCGCTATTTCAGAAAACACAGAATTATGCAAAGGCCATTGAAACCTTGATTTTTGACTAAAAACCGCTAATGTAAAACAGGGAAAGGATGATGCCAAAATTATTTATAACCTCGCGCGGGGTGCTTTATGTCAAACACATAGTGGTTTAATGCATAAGAAGTGTATGGGGAAAGTGACTTAACAATTCTCAACATTTTTGAAGTTCAAACTCGTTCATCTAACCTCCATAATTTACAACTCATGTGTTCACCGAACCTGTGTAGAACGGAATTAGAGAGAAACTTGGACTTATGCAGTCCTAACAATATGGTTTTTGACGGGCATTGTGTAAAGGGGGGCAGGGAGGCATGTGGCGGGGCCTGGGAGGCAGGCGCTGGGGAAGTGCCGGGGGAAGCACTGTGGGCCCAAAGAAGCGCCACGGGTCAGGGAAGCACCACGGGCTCGAGAAGCGCCACAGGGATGTGCCACGGGCCAGGGAAGCGTCACAGGGATGTGCCACGGGCCAGGGAAACGCCACGGGAAGCGCTGCGAGAAGCGCTGCGGGAAAGTGCCGCGAAAAAAAAAAAAAAAATTGAATACTTTGAAAATAAACGAACAAATTGCAGCCTTCCGTGTAAAGCGGCATTTTAGATTGTAAATATCTTATATTAAGTTGGATTTTCTTTCAGTTGAATTAAACCAAATGTTATTAAGAAATAATAATCCAAATTTTAACAGTAGGGGTGATTTGAACACTTTGAAAATAAGCTATTTTTCATTTATAGATCGGACGAGCATTGGTCCCCATATTCGCCGTCCAGTGAAGAAGAGGAAGAATCAATTCTAACACCGCCACCAGACTTTCAAGACAATTCACTATGGGACGATATCATTGAAGTACCAGCTAATATTGATAAGTTTTTTTAGATGATTTTTTTAATGTAGAAGCTAGTACAGTTGAACTGGTAGACTTGAGCCCGAACACACTGCAAATTTTAGATGATTTCACTGGGAACCCTCCTCTATCCCCCACTGATTACCTACTTCCACTTCAAACAACTGAAGTGGAACAGAGTCCAAATATTGTGAAAACAACTAGGGGGAGGGGGTACATCTTTCCCTGAATTTCAGCTATCGAATACAATGTTAAATAATATAGTTGTTTTCACTGCCACGTTTGGTGATCCTTTTAATACACTAATGGGGGGAAATTTTGTTTATGACCCTGTAGAGATTGTGCATGCCTATGTAGAAAAAATTTCGTGCACTTCTGGAGAAACAAATTCAATTGTGGGGGGGTAGGGATTCAATTAAGGTCTCCATTGTTTTTAAAGGTTTTTTATTTGAATGAGGGGAAAAGTGAGGTTTACTATCATTTTATACATTCCGAGATGCGCATAATTTATCCAAATTTAGAAAATTTTGAGGGTGTTTTTAGTGAGTGGGTAGGACAAATTATTGCGCATCTCGAGAACTATAACGAAAATGGGAGTGGGGCTCTCTAGGTAGTTTTATTTATTGAAAATTTAAGTGTAAATATATGTAAATTTAAGAAAGATTTTATTTTAAGAGAGGGGGTGGGGAAAGGGATATAGTTTTAAATTATAATCCAGATCTAGAGAGGGTTGTAAAGGTGTCCAGCGGATCTGTTTTGAAACAGATCAAAAGTGTTTCAAGTATGCTTTCCTCATATCAGCATACGAGCCTCTAGCACGTGACGCAACCAAGAAGAATTTAGATCACTGGGCTGTACATGGGAAGGACGGGTCCGATTTCCCAGTTGTAGATTTTCTTGTAGAAGGAAAATACCCAGTAACGCTAAGATCCATTGACATGTTTGAAAGGGCTAATGCTCATTTAAATATTGGCGTTACTGTGGTACAATACGAAACAGAATTTAAAGATGGGACTCGTTCAAAAAAGAAGGGGGTGGTATTCCCCGTAAGGGGCCCGTCAGTTGATTTGTTAAACACTGGGTTTGGTTATTATACCCACACCACCTAGTCAACCGAACGCAATCGGTCATTTTAACCCTATCACTGACATTAGTAGAGTTCTGGGGGGAGGTAAGCGTAGGGGAGAATGTTTCTACTGTCCAACATGTCTGTCTCGATTCCGTAGTGAACTAAAGTGCGAAATCATATGAGACATTGTAGACGGCATGGCTATCAGACAGTGGAAACGGTTTCAGGGGATAGGGCCATTCTACGCTTTAAAAAATTTCCAAACACCCTCCTCCAATGCAACAAAATATCTTTGGACTGTGAAGCTAAGCTGGTGGAGGTGAATGACCCCCAATTTCCAAACCGAGTCAAAGAACATCAGGCCATTGCAGTGTCCTATGCCCACGCGCAAAGAGACAAAACCTTGGAGACAATTCTAACACCATGCGGTTGTTAGAAAAGTAGAAAACATTGGATGAGGGGCCCGAGTGCATGGTCAAGGCATTGACTTAAAACTGATTGGCACGGCTAATGGTGCTATTGGTCTCGTTTTAAGAAATACGCATTATCCAATGGTGTTGTCCGCAGAGGATCGTCTCGCGATTAAAAATCAAAAAATATGTTGGGTTTTGTAAGGGGGAGTTTGTAGAGGAGGATAAGGGGACTAAAGGGAAAAGAGGGGGGAGGGGGAAAGTCAGAGACCACGATCACTTGTGGCAGGAAATATCATCTGGGGGTAGTAATTTTAGGGGGTTGCGCATCATCGTGTAATTTAAATGTTAGCCAACAGTTTTTTTATCCCAGTTTTTATTCATAACTCTAACTATGACTTAAAATTTATTTTACCGGCACTGGCACGTATGCATAGGGAGGGAGGGGGAGTAGATAGTCCATGGGTGAATAATTCATTTATCTACAACATTATTCCCAAATCGGCCGAGAAGTTATTGCTTCTCGAGCTGAAATGGCAGGTAGTGGATAATGAGCGTACGTGCTGGAATAAAATTAGGTTTTTTAGATTCTTTTAGTTTTTTCCCCAAATCCTTAAGTCAACTAATTCAAGTGCAGAAAAGCGACGATTTTGATAGCTTTCCCTTGCTTAAACAGCACTTTCCAGACAGTGAAATGTATGACTTATTATAACCAGCAAAGGTGTATATGCATATGATTATTACTGTTCTGGCGCTCGCTTAAGCGAGGAGAAACTACCTCCAATTGAAGCTTTTCACAATTCACTGACCAACAGTGAATGCACAGTCGAGGAGTATGAGTTTGCCAAGAAGGTGTGGGCTAAGGGGGATTGTAAAAATGGGTGGGATTATTGTAGACTGTACTTGGCCAGTGACGTTCTAACTCTGTTGGATATAGTCTGTAAGAATACAGACCAAATCTATTCAGAGTTCGGGTTAGATATAGGATATTATTTTTCTACACCACATTTAGTAATGGATTTAATTTAAAAATTAGCAGGGAGGAAATAGGCCTAATCACCGATGTAGATCAACACCTTTTTGTAGAGCGTTCAATGCGGGGAGGGTATGTTTTTCACGGGGACCGCGTCTTATCAACCGATCCGAGGGGACAAAGCACCGGTGTAAAGTCAAATGCAGTGTTCTTGGACATGAACTCGTTGTACCCCTCGGCAATGTCCCACTACTCTTTGCCGTGTGGGAACTATCAATGGCTTGAGAATCCTTGTGAGTTCCCTGACATTAACACCGTCGAGGACAACGGGCCACAAGGATGGTTCTTTGAAATTGACGGTCACATTCCGCTGGCCCTTCACGACTCAGTCAAAGATTTTGTTTTTCCCTGTATCAATCGACCAGTGACCAGGGACTCACTGAGCCCCTACAATCGATCATTGGTTGAGGATATGGGGATGCATTGGACCCCCTCTAAACAGAAACTGATTGCTGATTTGGACCTAAAGAGAATATCGTTGTTCACCATGTGCTTTTGCACTGGATGGTGAACAATGGCTTCAAAATCACCAAAATACATAGGGTCCTGCAGTTCAATCAGAACCTTATTTGAAAACGTTTATCGATACTTTTGTCGATAAACGTTCTAGGGCAAATTCAAAGGTAGAGAAGGAATTGTACAAGCTCATTCTAAATTCAGCGTTTGGCAAAATGTGTGAAAGCGTACGTAACAGATCTCGCTGCGACGTCGTGACTGACCCTCTAGAGTGTGCACGAATTATTGCCGACCCCAATTTTACATCATTCACGAGCATAGAGGCCGGCATGGTTCTTCTACACAGGAAAAAGCGAAATGTAGTACTGAACAAAGAATATCGCAGGAGGTAGTTCAGTACTAGAAATTTCAAAAAAGCTCAGGTTGTCCTTCTTTTACAATGTGTGCAAGGTGCAATGGCCACGGGAGGGGGAGGTTTCAAGTTTACTATGGGGATACAGATCCTCTGCTGTTAAAGGTAAATGGGACTGAAGATTTATTGGGTGATTTGCAAAATGGGGTGCACATCAGCTCGGCGGATGGATTTCACCAACTGGAATCCATCCCTCTACCCCGAGCTGGTGAAACGTCAAGCCCCCAACCAAAACTATTAAAATTAAAATCAGAGACGGGGAGTGATTTGATATCCAGGGGGGTGTTCCCGGGTCCCAAAGTTTATTGTGTTGAAACACATAGTGGGGATGAAAAGAAGACATGGTAAAGGGGTGCCTACACACTTTGTAAAGAGCAATTTTAACATGAGCGTGTACAGAGACTGTGTGTAGAAAGTAGCCTAGTGCCAAGAGCACAAGTGCTTGCAATTCGCTCTCTACAGTATAGAAATTATACTGTGAGAGTAGGAAAAAAATGCAATGTCGTGTATATCCGACAAGGTCTATGTGCTCGAGAATGGTGTGAGTGTCCTGCCTCATGGTCACTATCGTATTTCAGACCGAGTTGAATGCGTAGACTATCGTACATCAACTGGTCTGGATAAAACTAAATCTAACCCAGGCACTAACCACCACCACTCAACCTTTCAAAAATTAACCTAACCAAACTAATCTAACCCAAGCACTAACCACCACCACTAACCCGTAGCAGTGACGACAACTATTGTTTTTCCATCGTGGCTCCCGGGGGGTGGGGGACCCTTCCCGCGGCCGGCTCCCGGGGGGTGGGGGGGGCCCTACCTTTAAATCACTGTAATGTTCAACTGTGCTAGTTCCAAATGTATTTTATTGTACAAAAAGTGTTGTATAGAAAAGTGTTGTACAAAGATGTTGTACAGAAAAGTGTTGTACAGAAAAGTGTTGTACAAAAAAGTGTTGTACAGAAAAGTGTTTATTATAAAGTGTTATCATTGTTCATGTTGAACAAATAGAGTTTTCATGTTGACCAAGTGTCATGTTTGAACAAATATTTGCTGTAATAAATGTTTGCCATGAAATATTGTTTTTTGTTGTTCTTGAATAGATAGATCTATGGGAAAATTACTACTTATTCATTGGACACATATGATTTACAGTTTAGTCATAGTCTGACTGTTGTCAACAGCATGTATCAATTTAAAACACCCTTCAGATCATTTCTGTGTGGACCCTCAATGTCGGGGAAAACAACGCTTTTAGCTAGAATAATTCAAAATTGCGATAAAATGTTTTTGGAAAAAACCGAAAAAAAAAAATCTACTATTGACTATAGTATTTGGCAGAGTCCTATGATAAAATAAAGGCTATTGCCACAACCATACCAATACAATTCATAAGAGGGACTTGATGTTTTCAATAGTATTGAACCGAACTCGTGGCTGATTATTGATGATTGGCTGAATCCATTGAAACAATTCTCACAGAAATGCTACAATTGTTCACTGTCCGATCTCACCAATGGAACACATTTCCATAACCCTGGTTCTACACAATCTCTTTCATCAGAGCAAATGTATGCGAACACTTGCTTTGAATTGCACTATCTATATTATCTATCGAGTCGTTCGTGATTCTAGCTCACTCATAACTCTCAATAAACAAATATACCCGGCGCCCCTAAATTTCTGTTGTCAGCGTACACTCAGGCGACTCAGCAAGCCCTACGGTTACATTTTATTGGATCTTAATCAGAGCACGCCTGAGGATCTTCGTGTAGTCACCGACATTTTCGACAATGAAATTACAGGTACAGTATATCTTCCAGTGAATAGTAGAAAAGGCTATTAGTCGCTATCATGACACTGAAGAAACTACACGAACAACGGCATCTGTTTTCCGTTCTAGGCACTTCAAAACCTCCGCTTAGGAAGGCTATACTTAAACACTTATGGTGTCGACAATGATTTCATTAATCTATATCTGAAACTTTGTTTAAATTTAACTGAGGGCAATGTTCAACTGCCAGAAGGTTTAGACAACAGACAAAGCAACATCGTTCCAATGTACGTGCCTTGGCTTGTAAAAACAAGGGAAACAAATTAAAAGAAAACGGATTCCTTCAAGCAGGCCGGTAGCTTTTTCACACTTTTACTGCCAATAATTGCAGGACTTGTAAACAGTTTTTCTCTAGAGAGAGAATGGCAAAACCCTATAAATTGACTCTAATAGAAAACTTGTCCTCTCGCCCGTCGAACATTTTGAAGACAATCTGAGTAAATTCATTAATGATGAGAATATTGCCGATGATAAAAAACTGCTTTTACTTTCAAGATGCATTGCGACGTATGGACAAACCATAGAGACCTTATCGTGAGAGACCCGCCGTCACCGATCCCTCTAAACAAGAAACATCTCAAGATTCTGCACAATCGAAGGAGAAGGAATTGAATTCGATTGTATTGAAAATTGGAAACCTATTGCCACTGTCCTATCGAGAAACAGAAGTAAAAGAGTATTATCTTATCTCGTGTTGGAATCTGGTGATCAAGTTCAAGTCGACAGCACAGGGAAACGAATTATAAATTTGGGGGAAACAAGTTATAATCTAGTTGATTTAATTTGTGATATGGTGACGAATCGTAAAGGACTGCTTATCCTTTGACGATAATCTATACACCTTTCTAAGTGTATCAAACTTTCCCAAAAGTCTTATTGGCAAGTAAGCCAAATTCTAAAGAAAACTAAGAGAATATAGTCCTCCAACAAACCATTTAAAAAAGAAGAAGATTCAATATTTGAAGATACTAGCACCACTGATTTTACAACACCTGTGGATGCTAGTCAAAAGCGAAGACGAATTGATTCGCCCTCCAGTGTGCAAAAGGGGAGTGGTACATTACACTACGTACGTGTTTACGTTCAAAATGGATGAAGTTTTGAAAGGTGTCTATGAAAAATGTGTGTGAAGCGGGAAGTTTAAGTTCTCCCAAAACGCTTTCTAGAGCTGTCTCCGGCACCACATTGAAAAAAAATGCAAAAGAGTATCTAGAAAATGAACCAAGTTACAAACTACATCGGGATCATAGACTTCGCAGTAAACAATATCGTCAAACTAAAGCCTTTTTCCCTCTGCATATACATGCAAATGGATCTTTTAACTTTAGACGCAGTTCAACGGCGTCACAATACACCCTACAAAATATATTCTAGTGGCAATCAGTATTTTTAGTCGCTATGCCTATGCCATTCCGCTGCGATCAAAGAGAGGTGTTGAAGTTGCTCGGGCCATTGAAAGTATTCTTGAACAGGATTCCTATAGAAAAATTCAATCAGATCGTGGCAGTGAATTTGTTAAACCCACATGTGCAAAAGGTTCTTTTGAAATATAATACGACACTCTATCATAGTCACAGTCCGATAAATAGCTGCATTGGCCGAACGATTAATAAGAACGATTCGTCTATTAATTTCAAGATATTGTACACTGAAAAAAAATACATCTGCTTTTATTCACGATTTTAGATAAAATCATGCAGATATACAACCATTCGACCAAACGATCTCTGTCCCAACTCAAGCCCTCGGAATGTTCAACTACAGTGAGAATACCATTTGATGCTTTTCTTAAAGCAATACTCCAATGGCAATGAGAAGAAAAAGAAGAAGAAATTCAAATGTTGGTGATACTGTTCGAATTAATAGAACCACCAATTATTTTTGAAAAGGGGAATTTATTTATGGAGCACCGAACTTTTTAAAGTGTCCAAATCCTAGACACATACCATAACTTATCGACTACGAGATACCAAAGATGATGAGATTCTCGGTGGTTTTTTATGAATATGAACTGCAAAAAGTTAGAAAACACTAGTGAAATTTATCAAATGAAAAGATCTTAAAGAGTCGTATACTCGTAAGGGCAAGAAACAGTTGCTTGTTCGCTGGCTAGGATACAACTCGGATTTTGATTTCTTGGGTCAAGTGCTGAAGATATTAAACAATGCCCAATGATTTCTATGTGACTTTCATGTCCAATGTTCTGATCCTCTCTACAATGACTTGAATAAAACAAGTGTTTTGGACAAAACTCTCCCCCACCATCAACTCGAACGGAAAGTATTGAAGTGGTCTTTGTCGACTGTT